>SNQJ01S0170814.1:20590-40270 GCA_010110895.2 Picea sitchensis | reverse complement strand
CATGATCTTCTGTTCATAATGTTTGGTTCTTGCATCAGTAGAGACCAATATTCCTTATCGGATTACATTACATCCATATCCAAGACCATCCTACCTGCAATTTTCCTGATCTTACATGCAACCAAACATATTGTGAGTAACTCATGTACAATGACAACAAGTGATCTCATAATTGTTTGCAGCTACAATTCAATTATTTCTATCCATTCTTGACATTAAATGGAATTCAAATATTGAATGGAGTGAACCCATCATTATCTACACATGTATTATCAACCAATCTTTTATTTCTTCTATCCATAAATATTTTTATTACTTTATCCATTAATACAACTTTTCCATAATTCATCCTTATGTAACTACTTTAACTTGCAACTTTCTTGTTGCAATATCTAACAGCTCCTGAAGTGTTCTCAATCTCATGAGTTAACAATACTCACATCATTTTAAATGTTAGCATAATCATTTCTATGCCATATAAAATATACATGCATTCACCAAAATGCATTCATTAATTCCTTTAATACCACTTGTAACATTTTCAATGGCTCCAAAAAATGACCTCAAAATTGTAACACACACCAATTCAATCACCTTCAACTAGCATTCATATTACATATAATGCAATTATCCATCATTATGTATTTTTAGCACTGCATTCTTTTCATAATGCAACAAATAATTACTGATAAAATAATAATCGATGTGCCAATACCCATGGTCATATCTACATAAGGAATCCTTGCATTGACCACATAACTATGTCATGCATTCCACCACGATGAGATGGAAGGTGTGGCCAATGCTTCAACACATCATCTGAACTCTTCCCAATACTGCCTGACTATTTGGATACCTTCCTCTTCAACACATACACAATGCAAGGAAATATGATTCCTAAGTTCTCTTCAGTGTCGACAAAGAGGTTGCAGTCCAAACATCAACTATACATTGGAAGCCATTGAACACTCACATAGCGCTACAACCCTTCCATATCCAACCATATCATGGTCTCACACATGACTAGCCCTATGGCTATTCATTGTTATAGAAGGAGTATGTCTCCTGAATTGATCACATAACCAATCATAACACAATATGCAACTAAATTTGATCTAAATGCATTCTAGCATCAATAACATTCACATACTCTAGGCCTTCGACCATTACATATCAATTTAAATCTTGAAAAATTAACTGAGGGAATTCTTACCTCAATTCCCTTCAACATTGGAAGTAATAAAATGCATACTTACATGTCTATTATCAACCTACTCGGTGCTACCTGATCAACTGGCATTTGTAGAAGCTTGCATGCTTGCTTCTCCATCCTTTTGATCACCATTCCTACCTCCCTCATGGGTCTTCAAATAGATGGAAGTCATATGCAACAACAACAACATCCACATCTTTAACCATGCTATATCACATTTCTTGAATACATAATCCATCATTAGTCATACTCAATTAACATAACATCATTATTTCATAATAACATACGATTCTAAGTCCACAAGCATGCCATATGCATATTTAAAAATGTACATATGCACAAATGCACATCCATATGCACAAATGCACATCCATATGCACCAAGCATTCTTTGTCCACATGCCTACTAATGCACATGCATTTTAACTTCATTGTATACATCATGCATTCAAGTGCATTTCTCTTTTAATTCACTTATTTATTTATGTATTTATTTATGTTGTAGCTGATTGTCCTTGACATTCTTCAGATCCTTTCTGCCTTGTGTGCTCCCATTCTGCTCAGCTGCAGTATTGTTCCTTGGTCTGAACACTTTCCAACCAAGTTCCACTTGGCCATTATGCAATCCAATCAATGTGTCCTATTTGTAGTAGCTTCCCTTAGGTAGACATATCCAAACATTACCTTTATGAAACATTTCAACACCTTGGAATGGGGTATCTCACAACATTCCATCAACTTACCCATAATCATTACTCACTTCTCCTATTACTTCTAGTTGTCCATTGGATTACTTCATTTTTTGGGAAATAGTTCTCTTCACTTCATTTAACAATTCCCTATGAAGCCATATTTTTCCCACTCAATACCATTCCCAATGGAAGTCTATTTTCATTCATTGGGACTCTTCAAGTGAAAGAACCTTCATTATTTTATCCCCAATTTTCTCTGCATTGGTATCCTGCTTCCATTGTGAACTTTCATATCATAAGTGGATTTTTTGTTCCGAGTACTTTTAGACGAGTAGCTAAGTCATATCTATCAAATCCTTCCCAAAAAATCATGTTCTTGGCACATAGGGATGATTCACACATCACCTCCTAAGCTCCATGTTCTCTTTCACATCAAGCCTTGTAGCAATCAACACATCTCTACCTTCAAGGTTATGGAGTCTTACTTTTCCATTCTAAGCCCATTAAGAACATTATTCGCATGATGGATTCATGTCCCATGTGAGGATTGTTGTTGTTGTATCAACAATTCGTTCAAATTTTATATCAGCTGAATAATAATTCTTTAGTTTCACTCTTATTGAGTTCTTTATCTATTTTTCATTACTTTCCCTGTAGCTCTTTATTGCCTCAACCCACTTCTATAAGATTGATCATGTTTCCATAAATCTGATATCCAGTCCTAGGATTGAATTTATCTGATTATACCTCTAATTCTGCCAAATGTGCAAGCAACCATTTTTGTTATAATTATGCATATCATTTTTTTTGCCAATTAATGCTACAGGTCCCTTTTCTACTCAATTCATAAAGAATTATATCATAATGCTCCAAATTCTATTACTTCCAGATTATTCTCCACTAAATAATATTTCCAACGACTATACTCATTCTCCAATCCGATCTCTAAGTTGAAAGTTATGGCTTCCTGAAAAAACCATTTTCATCATTTTTGTGCATTTTCTCCACTGGTGTAATTTTATTGAAGTGCCAACTTCTGTCAACTGCAGACGAAAATATGTCAGGAAATAGAGAAAATTTTATATGAGACATAAATAATAATAATGACAATAATTTCATAAAATCTCTCATATTTTCAATATGATACTCCAGTGAAAAACTACAACAATTTGGAATCTGTAACTTTGTCCTTTTTCATCCCCTTTTCCAAACTTTGAATTTTTAGCATAACTGACTATCTATCAATATGTGCACTTCTGGAAAAAATTCACTAAACCAAAATTGTTTGTCTTCATGAGTATATAAAAAGTCGAGTGAATAAAATATTCCATTTTTGTGATCTAGAGTCACTTTTCCTCCAAAAATCTAAAAAATCCCCAAAACGTGGCCTGAAATAGTCGACTTTGACCTATTTATTATCCCCATTCCAATCCCCTAAGGATTTATTCAGTTCCTTTGTGGGTTATTTCCATGTCTAGTTTCTGGACTCTCCCCAATATTTTCAACTTAATATGGACCTCTGCCAATGGTCTAGACCCAGATCTTTAAAAACCATTATTTTTCATTTCTAACAATTCCAAGCTGAAATGGAAAATGGCCCTATATGAAACTTTTGTAGATATCGTCTATGCAGACAAAACCCATAAATTTCATCCGAATATAACTTAATATGATCTAGTTATGGAAAAACTAATAAAATGTCTCTATTGTTTTTTGAAACCGTGGAACAATTTTACCTGAGTGTGATCTGCACCATCGATTATCAAATCAAAATCATTCTAGACCATTGATATATTCTCTATTGACGATCGAGGATAGAGGATCAATGATTTACTTTGCAAATCAAACCTTCCCACCAATCTCCCCGATGCCCGATCATTGACCATTGACCATTTTTCTCTGCAAACCAAAAGTTGCCCACGAATATCGCTGATGCCCAATCATTGAATATTGATCATATGTCATCTTCCCTGACAAACCAAGACTATTCAAAAATCTCATCGAACCTAGACCATCGGAAATCTATAATCTCTTTGCTGACGTGGCAATTATACTGACGTGGCATGACACATGGATGCTGACATGACATGACATGTCATCCAGATGAATCAACTGGGATGACATGGCATGAAATGTGGATGATGCCATGGAATGACACATCATCACCCTATTTTATCCATCGGTCATCAACAATTTCACTTGGTGGAAAATTTGAACTTCGCACTAAATTTGTCAACCCCCAACCATCTATCGACGATCGAAGATTTATTTTCGTCGAACCAACTCTTTGCCAAAACTTTCTGATCTGCAGCCATAGGCCATCGAAAATCGAAGATGTCTCTTGGAAAAACTTCGACACTTCACCAAACTCACCGATCTGCGACCATTGACCATCAACAATCACCTTTGACGAACTTGACACTTAAGCAATTTTGACCAAAATCCCAATGAAACTAGGCCGTCGATCTCCCAACCAACATGATCTTGACTATTGATTTCCTCAGAATTCCCAAATGACCGAAAATGAACATGGACCATCGATCTTCCTCATTTTCCAAACCACTTAAATGAATCTCAGTCGTTGATTTGGTAACTTTTTAAAACTTTGAAACTTTATCAATTTTTAAATTTTACAAGGAGGAATCTAGGTCGTTGATCTCAAGATCGAATACAATCTCGGTTGTCGATTCTATGAACTCTGCCCTGCGCTAAAAAAACCATTAAAATTTTGATTTTTTTGACCTTCAAGGTCAAATTCAACTCCGCAACTCTGCAGATCGAATCTGTTAAACTTATTAAACAGTCATAATTATTTAAAACTTGAATCTGCCAACGAATTCGGGGATATTTCTCTCTAATCTTTTCGTTTTTCCCCTATTTCTCTCGGATCAAAGTCTGCCACAATGAATTTCTCAAATTTGCACTCATTTTGGCCCATACCAGTCTGATGTTTCAACCAAAATCTCTGATACCAATCTGTAATGTACCCAACCACCCACAAGTTGAGCACACTACCTCAAGAACACACTTCTTGAAATAAATTTAAAATTCTAATAACAATTATTTAATAAAGAAGCATGAAAGACTCACATGCAATAATTAATATTCATGCTACACCATAAAACAAATGAACAACGTGCCATGCACAACAATAACCAACAAGCATGCACATGAAAAGTACATCTCATAGATAAATATACACATCAAAATATAATTTATGCAGAAAACACAAAGAGCACTTATCTTTAATTAAACCATCACCAACTAGCTATAGACCAAGAAGGTTCCTTCCAACCATAGACACTGTTGTTCCGATTCTCAACAACAGGTCACCCCTGAGCCAGGGCTATGAATCTATAAGGATGAGTCCTAGGCTAGATCTAAAACACACAACAGTTGGATAATTAGCTCTTACGTTTTCCCAACCACAAAACAATCCTAATTTCCGGCTCCCTTTCCCCTTCAACCTACACAACCCAAATAAATGAACCCCTTTCTTTGCCATGCAGTACCTTAGGTTGTTCCATTTATCTCTAGGGATCTAGTGCTACTAGTCAGGAAATCTCCATGCTGGAAACTCCAAGGATTCTTAGCTATGACAGTTCTTTCAGAACTACCATCAATCTCATGCCCATAGGCATCCATTCCAACCTGGAATGACCAGTAATTCATCATATATATCTCACAATGGATCTCCTCTTCTAACCATTCGTTTCCATGCTACAACCAAGAGCACACGAATTAGAAAGAGTGAATTAGGAACAATCCCAAGGAAAGAGTGTAAGAGTAAATGGAGAAGAACCCCCAAAACAACCCACAAAGGATGTTTATATAATTACATGAAATCAAGAACCACATGGCCTTCCTCCCAAGAAGCTCATGTAACCACTTTTCTCAATTAAAACCAATATGGGTAAATAAAATATAATAAAAAGACTTATCCCCTTAAGCCCCCTCTCTCATGGAATCATAGCCCCCTTATCTCTTGTCCTTGTCTGGCTTGCAACCACTAGTGTATTTTTATTAATGCATATAGAAGTATTACATTTCCTAGGCACTTTGGCCCCTTTTTGACTTTATCGAATCACCATCCTAATGTCACAATTACATAATACATTCTAGTTCATAGGGATTAAAACTGGGGTGTTATAGTCCAAGTGAAAGCATTCTTTTTAAGGAGAGTAGTTAGAGGTGTTGCAATTTTTCCATAATTCTAAAAAAACTTGTGATAATATCCTGTTAAACCCATAAAACTATGCAAGCTCTTAAGAGTTTTAGGGCGAGGCCAATCTTGCATAGCTTCAATTTTCTTAGGATCTACCCGTACACCATCCTTGCCGACAATATGACCTGGGTAATTCACTTCCAAGGCTCCAAAGGCACATTTAGATTGTTTGAGGAAAAGTTGATGCTGAGAGAGTATATGGAGAACTTGATCCACATGGGTGAGATGGGATTTCCAGGTTTTACTATAGATGAGAATTTCATGAAAGAAAACTAAGACAGAATGATGGAGAAAAGGACAAAATACATGATTCACGAGACTTTAGAAAGTGGAGGGAGCATTACACAAGCCAAAGCGAATTACCAAGAACTCATAGTGACCCTCATGAGTTCTAAATGTAGTCTTGGGAATGTATTCCTCTTTCATACGTATCCGGTGGTAGCCAGAATGAAGATCAATTTTAGTAAAGTACTGAGCATCGCTCAATTCCTCCAATAGATCATCAATGACATGAATGCAAAATTTTTCTTTGATGGTGAGTTTGTTGAGGGTGCGAAAGTCTTGGAAAATGCGCCAAGTGCATTATTTATTGAGTACCATGACCACAATAGAAGAATAGGGGCTGGTACTAGGATGGGTAACACACATGTTGAACAATTCTTAAACAATTTTCTCAATTTCATTCTTCTGGGCAAAGGGATGACGACAAGGGAGAACATTGGGAGGAAGACTACCCGGGACGGTAGGAATGGAATGCTAATGAAAATCACAGGAAGGGGAAAGTACATAGGGAGTGGAAAAAAATAGCTTGGTGTTTGGAGATGATAGATTAGAGGTAAGGATACAGAGAGGGTGTCTCAACTGCTTGAATGGAATGGAGTTGGGAAATAGCACCCAGACAACCTTTTTTGAGGAGCTTTTCCATTTGATGGGAATTAATGATCTCAGGGGAGACTGCTATGATGCCTTGAAACTTATACTGTTGTCTCTCCTGTTGAAATTCCATGGTTAATTCCTTAAAATCCATGAGAATGGGGCCTAGAGTAAGTAACCATTCAACACCAAGAATAATTTCACAAACAACCATGTCTATAGAAAACATATGAGATTTCATGTGGTACTCACTGATTTGTAGGTGCACATTTTCACAACTCCCTCCACATTTCATGGAACTGCCTTTGACAATCATGATTTGAAAATTGTTGAAGGCACATATATAGCAATTGATTTCATAGGCAATTCAGTGGTGAATAAAAGTATGGGTGTTGCCACTGTCAACAAGGATTATGAATTTCCTATGCTTAATGTAGCCAATTAGCTTGATGGTTTGGGTAGAAGAGAAGCCATTGAGGGCATGCAACAAAATAAATGGTTCAACTTCTGGTGGGTCAGTGGGAGGAGTAGTATCATATTTTGGGTGTAGCTCTTCCACATGGGAGATTTCTGCCTCCTCGTAAACAACATCCTTAGAAATGGCCATAAAAATGATTTTTTCCTTACACTTGTGCCTGGGAAATTATTTTTCATTACAATTATAGCAAAGACCCTTGAGTTGGTGTTCAACCATTTCTACCCGAGTTAATTTCTGGATCTTGAGAGGGGTGGCATGAGGGTTAGGATTGGTAGGTCGAGCGCGTGGAAGAAAATAAGGTTTTCAATTATTAATAAAAACAACATATTGTGCTTCTTTGGCACATTTAGTATCTTCCAACCAAGTCTGGGGGTGAGCCATGATGGTCTGGGCTCATATGTCATCCTTTAGGAAACTAATAAAACATTCCATGAAGAAGACATTTGTCATTTCCTTTGTTATGAACGCCAAGTGCTCAAAGGCGGTTATAAATTCTTCCACTATGTCGAACTATTTCAACTTGGTCAAACGACCTAAATAGCGAGTGTCGATGTCAAAGCATTCATAAAGATCTGAAACAAACTGAGTCCAAGTAAAATATCCCTAGCATCAATTTTTACACTATTTTCACCATTTCCAACATTCAGGATCCAAGTAGAGAACAACATAACAAAGTATGGCCAACTCATTAGTAATGTCATGGAAAGAAAAATAATGATCCATTTGGGTGACCAAGCCCATGGGATCAGAGCCATAAAATTTATTGACCTCAACTCGGGGAAGACGAGGGTCATGATGAAAGGGGCTGGAATGAAAGGCCATAGCGTGGGAGGAGTCAACACCATCTACTTGGGAGGTTTGTTCAGGGAAGGGTGGGTACTGTGATCGGTTCAACAACTGGTGGAGAGTGGCATCGAGAGTGTTAGATTTTTCCTCTAATTGGTCATATCGACTATCAACTTTGGAAAATTGTTCGTCAACTTTGGAATTTTTTTTCTAGAATTGTTCCTTGAGATGGTCAAACTGGGTCTTGTTCTATCTAATTTCAATCTACAGGTCTTGGGTGCAAGTGTTGGCCATGTGGAAAGTGGGGGTGCCTGGAATGGGGAGTGGGTCCACTTGAAAAAGTTGGAAAGGTGATATATATCACTGTGATTAGGGTGACAAGAGAAAGCTAATGAGATATGTGTCAAATAAGGGTGTTGAGAAGGGTGGGTGGGACCATAAAAAAAAGTATTATAAGTGATAGATACCACAATGATCAAGGGGAAAAGAGGAATCCAACAAGAATTTTTTTGTAGGAATTTCACAACTAGAATGCAAGAGGCAAGGTTGGGCGGAAATAGATCTTGTTTGTTCCTTTTTTGTTCTGTTTATTTCCCAAGGGTTAGGGTTTTTAGGATTCCTACAAGTAAGGGTTTGCCCTGTGCTATAGCTCTCTAATATACGTGCCAGGTAGAACAATATTACTCAGCCCAATATCTCAGGGCACCATCTAAGGAGGCTTGATTATACCCTTAGTTGTAATACCTGATTACCCATGCATTATAGAGTATCTTCTCGAGTGTTGTTCTCGGTGTCACTATAACAGTTAGGAAGTCAATCGACTAATATAGAGTTGGTTTCAGGAGACCTAGGGGACTCCTGATATACTTGGCAATATGTGGGAGTGATGGTTGTGTATAGATTCTATTTGATGAGGTACTTCTGGAAGGGTACCAATATGTGTTATAGAGGTTTCCAACAAGGCGAAACACCTGTTTTGAGTAACCCTATGAAAGCGTCTGTATTTCCTGCATGTAGTTTTCCCCATTGCAATTGTACTTGTTGAACGATAGATATATGTGCTTTAAATACACCGACAATACACGTCTCTACCCTGAAATAGAATTCCCACAATTTCTACAGAGGAAAGTGCTTTGATACCACTTGTTAGGTACTAGATATATTATAATAAGAAAAAAATAGAAATACTACAGAAAATACTAGGGGAACAACAAAATGTAGAGAACCACAACATAAAAAATGATACCTTTATTGATAGAAAGCAATTTTCACTTACCTCTTCGATGGGGCAACCTCCAATAGAGCATTTCCCTATTACAATAATTCTCAAGACAAGGATTTATCATGCCTCCTGCTATAATTTATACTAATTCTATCTTCTAAAGAACATTATAGAGGAAGATCTTTCTAGAAGTGGAAGATTCTATTATGTCTTCTTACATTGACTTGTTCACATTGATTAAATAGGCCTTATTAACTAATGTTGAACTTTATTACATGGGAAATATATTATTATACCTACGTGAGGGGTTAGGGAGGTTAGGTCCCTAACATCAACCATGAGAAGAAATATATAAGGAGACAAGGGGAAACCTTGATGCAGTCCCCGAGATGGTTTGAAAAACTTCGACCCCGTACCATTTATCAGAACAACAAAAGATATTGAAGTAACACACGAAATAATCCATTTAAAAACATGAATTGAAAAACCAATATGGAGCAACAACAGACACAAATATAACCATGAAACATGATCATATACCTTTGATAAGTCAATTTTGACTGCTTCCATAGGGAGCTTCTGTGTTTTGATAGTATGTATAACTTCCTACGTCGAACCCACTGCTTCATGAATGAACTTACCTTTTAAAAATCCAAACTGCTCAGGTGAGATAATATTGGACAAAATAGGTTTGAGCCACTTCACAAGAATCTTTTCCATGGTTTTGTCGACAATGTTACCAAGAGCAATGGGCCCAAAATTTTTAAAATTAGAAGGACAATCATTTTTAGGAATAAAGGCTATAAAAGTAGAATTGAAACTTCCTAACATCTTCCCTAATATTCTAGACTCCACCACTCTCAAGAGATCTTCACCCACGACCTCGAAGAAGTCCTCAAAAACCTCCACCGTCCATCCATCAAGACCAAGGCTCACATTTAGATGATGTGATCACATCACAAATCTAGTCCTTTGTAATTTCTTGAAACAATTATCTATTCTCACGATTGTTTACATGACGTGGGAAATAAGAAATAAGTTTTAACACTTTCCCCATGTTAACATGGCATGGTTACTTAAAAAGAGAGTGAAAATGATCAACATGAAGAGAGACGAGCTCATCAAATCCCAACACCTTATGCCCATTTCGATCCTCCAGCTCCCATATAGCAATGATATTCTTTTAATGGTTAGAATTTTTTTGGAGGAATTCATAATTTTGATCCCCTACCTCGAGCCAAAGAGATCAACTCTTTAATCGCCCCATACATTCCTGTTCTAGAAAACATTGTTTTTGCTTTGTCTTCAATAATCGTCGGGCTTCCACATTTGGCATTAGACCAGATCCATCCTGGGGTAAGATGTGTATCTTTTCAAGCACTTGTTTAGTATCACTAAGAGCCTTATTGACTACCTTTCTCTAGGAAATATCCTAAGTCACCACCTTTTCCTTTAAAGAGCTTATAGAAAAAGAAAATTGCATACACTTCAAATCACCACAATTTGCTTGGTAGTGTTTCCATTGATCATGGAAAATACTTATACAATATTCCACATCAGACCATGATGAATTATATTTGAATGACGATCCATGGTGCTTTCCCACCATTTTCAATTCAAAGAATATTTCTAAATGATCCAAGCAACAAATCTTTCCTACCCAAGAACAATAGATCGTCGGAGGCCCTAAACAATCTCGATTAAATAAAAACTGATCCAAACTTTTGAGGATATTATGAGATCCACTATGGTTTTTTCTCCAAGTTGGCTTAAGAAGTATTGACTTGACATCAAAGAAACCAATATGTTCCAATTTTTCCAAGAAAAAATGGGCCAATTGATCCTCATGGGCATCTTCACCCCAAATCTCATGACGATTCAAGGTAAAATTTAAATCCCCTCCAATGATGAGGTTATCTGATCAAACACACTTGTACCCAAATATTATTTTGAACACCTCCCAATCCCCATACGATCCATAAATATTTAATAAGATGAATTCCCGATCTAATTCCATACTCCAAATGTCTGTGTATAATCCAGAGGAAAAAAACAAAAAAAAAACAATTAGTGAGCTTACAGGATGAGGAAATACTAGTAATCATCCCACTCAACAAGCCAACTGAAACTAGACCCATAAATTCCAAACCCGGAAGGAGATTTTTCAGTTCCACTATGATAGGCTCATACAAACCCATGGTTTCTTGTATAAAAAAAACATACAAATGATCAAGGTTGGCAAACCACTTTAGCGATAATTTTTTCCCCTCCTCCCAAGGCCTCTCATATTTACAAACATAATCTTCATTTACAACCCTCAAATAAGGTTGTTCTTTCTATAAGAACCCCTAAAAGAAGAGTTTTCATATCCATATCAGAATTTAATTGGGGAGCACCATCCATATCCCGAGAGAGTCCACCAAGAAACCACTATTTTAATCATTGTTAGAAGAGTAAACCCCCAAAGCCAATCCCATCCTAACTCCTACCCCATACCCTTCAACATGACCCCAAGAGATATAGGATAGTTAAATAGAGAAGGATGTCACAAGAAGGACAAAAGGTATAATAGACTTACCAAAGTCTTGCAAGAGATTCCCTCTTTTTTACCATAATGCATCAAGATGGCTCCATTGAGATGATGACAAATATAAACCTTCTCTGAATACTTCATGCATTGAAGGAGCCACACTAGCTTGTGGGTCCCTATTATCCAAGGGAACCTCAACCTCATGAATATTAATTTTCTTTATTGTATCGTTGAATTCCACCTTTGACAGAGATGAAGGGAGGGCAAGGTCCCTTGCAGACTGAACATTAGTCGGAATATCTACCTTAACTCTAGCTACAGAGAGAGAGGGTTTAAATCCAAAATAAACTGCGACCTCGACCCTTGTATTTGCTTTGATTTTTTTTTATAAATTCTCGATCATAGTCCACCATTACATGGCCTACCCCGTGACATCCAACACATAGAAATGGAACATTTAGATAGTCCAACATCTGCATAAAATATTTATTACCCCACACAATATCCATAGATTCAAACAAACTCTGATAAAGATCTAGTTCCACGAGGATCTGTTCAACTGACCAACATTTTCTCATCTTATAAATTGAATCTACTGCAATAAACTTTCCCAAGATATTCCTAATGGCTTCTATACTTGTATCACACCAAAATTAAAGTGGAATATTGAGTAAATTCACCCATGTCAACATGCTCGATAGGGATTCTTCACGAGCATCAAGCAAGGGCTGCCATGGTTTGGCACAAAATAAGTTTCGGTCCTATTACCATCTGCCTGAAATATTTTTTTCCATATCTTCTTTTGCAGGAAAAACTATACCTATCCATCCCCACGAAAAAATGTGAAAGGTCAGGACATAGTCAATATTTAGACTCCACGTTGACTCTACCCATGAACCTAAAAAACTAATGGATAGACGTCGACCACAAAATTTTCCAACAATAACCGTTACCTCCAAGTCTACAATCTGGCTCACCTGCAAGTCCTCACCATCCGCTAATGCAATATCTCCACCTCTAGAATTTACCACCTTCAACCTATTCCTCTTTGGTTTTTTGTGAGCCATATGAATAGAACCACCTTGTTTCTCCTTTATACCAATATGTTTACAATGAAACCATGAAAGGTCACACCTTCAGAATGAATGTCCACACCATCTACATCCAATGCAACTATAGGTGAAGATCCCACTACATGAATTTTTTCCCCGCCCTAAGCTTCACGAGAGAACAAAGTCCCAAAATCAACGAATCATTGCCCCAAAAATGATATGAGCCAAGATTTGGACCCTCTGATTTGTCAAATATTTCCAGATCTTGGCATCCAATGATAGGGGAACCTTCTCTATCTGACCCCAGAGCCCACGAGCTAACACATTCCTGTAGCATATCCGTGTGAGGTTTAATGATAAGGTTTGAAAATATCATCTCCTTCGTCAGAGAATCCGTTGAGTAATAAACTAATTGGGGAGTATAATCCATAGTGAACTTCTAGTAGTACACCACTCATCGCTTGGCCTCCGATCCCACCCAGATCTGCAATGAAAGACCCTTGTGGAAAGTCACTGACGAAACCCTAACATCTCCCTATCTAGGGTTCCTCTCCCATATCCAACCCATTATAATTTCATATATCTAGGTTATAATTTGAATTTATTGCAAAGGGAATGTGTTTGTTGTCACTGCATTGAGAGGGTATCTAGAAAACATCTACAACAATCTAATGTGCTTCACACAAATTAAAAGTAAATTGTTGGAACCATACATAGATAATGGTTTTGAATATCAAATCGATGACATGGTAATAATGGGCCATTTACTTCAACAAGTGGACACAAATAAGAACCATGTTATGTATAAGGATTACATGCCAAATTCTATATCATGTTAATTTATTCATTTGGTCATAGCAACTTGAATACAATTGACACAAACCAAGGGTAAAGGACCAAAGAGATGGAAAATGTCAATCTATGACCATGAGAAGATTATCGAGACATGCATTCAAAACACCTATTTTTAGGTGGTTGATTATATTCTTATAGTTTTAAGTTAATTTTCTTCTAAATCTCTTACATTTTACCATTCTAGTGACTCAAAAGTTTCAAGAATATCCTTATTTTGAAATTTGATCAAAACTTGTTGGTAGATTCTTGTTATTTAAGGTTTTTTTTTTTAAACTTATTAATTTAACATTTCTATTCATTCATTCATTTTTAGATTTTTAATTGAACTTAAGTAGATAATGGGATACCTTTAGTTTCTTATAGTTGATTAGTTTTTCATTCCTTTGGGTTTTCTATTGAAACTAAGGGTCTTTGAGTAGTGTGAATTGCAATGTTATAGATTGTGTAAAAACAACACTTCAAAAATTCTTTCCCTTTTTCTTTATTAATTCTTGTGTGGATTTATTTCACTTATTAGTTTATGAGTTGTATCATGTGATAGATTTAAAATTGTGTATGTTGAAATAAACCTTCTAATAATTTGGTACAATGTATGTTATGACCCAAGGGGGGCATATATAGGGCTAAATGTATATGATATGACCCCAAGGGGGGACATATATGGGGATAAATGTACATGTAATGTGTAAATATATATGTAATAGGGTTAGCCTAATAGTAAAGGGGCTTCATGTGTAGTGTGTGAACAGGTATATAAAGAGATCATGTATTCATTATTGTAGACATGTGAAATGTGATGTATGCATGTATTTGGTTATTTGGAGGAGGTTCTCCTATTCTTTAAGGAGTTATTGTGTAAAGTATATATCTCGGAGTTGTGCTCCATGCTCACATTGTTGTACATGGCATGTACTTCTGTTTTGTTATGATATTTTAAACGTTTGGTTCATTACATTTGGTGTCAAAGCATCAATCATAGGGTTTTGCTTCCTCAAGAAAGTCATCTCGGAATTTTCACTATAACATTTTTTTGGGGCCACTTCAGAAATATGAACTTGGATAATGTTTATAAGACATATCAAGGTACGTCATGTGGTAGTTATTTAATCTTTTGGTTCATTGTAATTTCAGAGATACACCCCATGGAAGATAAAGTTTTTGACTAGTCCTATAACTAGTCTCAAATAAGTGTTCCAGGTAAAAAAGTCACATCGTCTTCATAAAGGATCTAAATCTTGTTAGACCTATTGCATGGGAAAGAGGAAAGTCCTTAGTATTTTGGGTGAGAATTTCATAATCAATTATCAAATACATGATGCATGGCATTATGTACAAGTTTGCTCTCTAGAATAGACAAAAATTTAGCAAGGTTTGGGAAATTTACCCTAACTTTCACTTGGCACATCCAATTTAGGTCAGACCTATGGAATTGAAGATAAGGCATTTCATAGTACTACAGGTCAAAATTTCCAACTCAGAAGAACCAAAAGTTTAGAAATACCTCAGAAGGAAGATTGACCAGGAAGACAGATTCCGAATAAGGGTTTCTAAGGTATGTTTACTTAAAACTATCATAACTTTTGATTGGGATGTCCGATTGAGATGATTCAAAAGAAATTGGAAAGAGAAAACATAGAATATTATATTGGAATAAGGATTATAACTATTTGAGATCATTATTCCTAATATATTAAGGTTGTAAGTTTAGGTTTGGGTTAGACCTCAATTAAGAATAAATGGAAATGCCTAAATTTACAAGAGATGAAGATAAAGATGAAATCAACCCCATGGAATGGTTGAGGATGGAAAATGAATATGATTTGGCTACTTCAAGGGTAAGAAATTATTTTTTTGGTGAAGCTTGGAATTGGTGGATGAGTATTGATAAAGATAACAAATGGAAAATGCCATGGGAATAATTTGAAGAACTCTTCTCAAATAAATGGATCAAGGATACAAAAAAGGAGAATATGTATAAAATTCAAGAGGAGTTAAAAGAAGAAAAATAAGAGATCAATACTAAGAGTGATGAACTCTCCAAGATATGATTCCTTAATGAAGAACTAGTTAAAGAAGTTCAAAAATTAAAACAAGAAAATACTAGCAAATAAAAATAGGAAAAAGATTAGTCAAGGGAAGATTTGAAAAAGAAAGATGAAGAGCCATGTATATTAATAAACCATAATAAAAAACTAGTGGATGAAGTTAAGAGATTGAAAGAAGAAAACAAGAATTATCAAAATAAATAAGAAATGAAGACCTTGAATGAAAAATCTACCAATAGAATTGAGGAGGAAATATGCAATAAGACTTAGGAATCCCTAAATACCGATGAGGTAAAAATAGAAATGCAATACATAACTAAATAAGGAGGTCATAATTTGATAAATGGGGTGACATTGATGCTTCAAAAGTAGAAAGAAGACAAGATTCAAGAAGGCCACCAAAAGATACTTGAAGAAGTTGAACTTCATCTAGAGGATGCACATGCCAAATATGATGGTATTATTTCCAAAGCTAGAACAATCAAATACCAATCAATGAGGATAGAGGATTCCATTGTCTCTGAAAATAATATAGATGAAATGCATGTGTAGAGTGAAGGAAAACAATTAAATGTGGAACCATAATGACACCCTCATTACCAGGAAATATTTCAAGGAATACAATAAGGTTGACATCAACATTATCAAGGAAGAAGATGGAAAAATTTTCAATATTCATGGAACAAGGCATCACAAAACCATTATTCAACTAGATATTATCATAAACCAACATTTACTACAAATTGGAGTAGCTTCAACAACAATACATGGAACAAAGGGAAAGAAAAATATGCTACAACTAGCCACCAGGGATTACAACTTAAAAGAATTGATTTTGGATGTATGGATCATCATCAATGGAAAGAAGAAAGTAGGAACATAATAAAATCATATTACTTGGTTTCATCACATGTGAAGTCTTTAATTGCAAATATTTGAGGACACAAATTATTGAAGGAGGGTACTGCGTTATGACCCAAGGGGGGCATATATAGGGATAAATTTATATGATATGACCCCAAGGGGGGGCATATATGGGGATAAATGTACATGTAATGTGTAAATATATATGTTACAGGGTCGGTCTACTAGTAAAGGGGCTTCATGTGTAGTGTGTGGATAGCTATATATAGAGATAACGTATTGATTATTGTAGACATGTGAATTGTGATGTATGGATGTATTTGGTTATTTGGAGGAGGTTCTCCTATTATTTAAGGAGTTATTGCATAACTTATCTATCTTGAAGTTGTGCTCCACGCTCACATTGTTGTAGATGGTGTGTACTTCTATTCTGTTATGATATTTCAAGAATTTTGTTTATTACAATGTATATAATAAATTTGGAATTAAGATAAATCGATTTGATATCAATTGAGGTTGGAAAGGAACTGATCTCATCAGCTAAAGACTGGATTACGTTACATAGTTTGAGGGGATCTCCTACCTTTGAAAGACACACGTTTAACCCCCTCCTTACATTATACATTGTCTCAATTTTACATTGATATATACAATTCATAACAAAATAGGAATTAAACATATGTGGAGTTACTTTGAAATAAGACACAAAAAGGGAGATCATGATGGGACGTGTGCTTGTATAGAACGAGCACTTAGGAGACACTATATGAATTTCTCAACAACACATCTTTCTCCATCATTTTCTAGAGTCGTTGAATGGTGCCAATCAAATTTAAGCCATGTCAATAACGAGAGGGCAAGGAAAATGCTTAGGGAAGATTAGAAGGGTATGTTAGAATATGTCATATTTTTTAAGGTATATATTTTTTATAACTATAGTTATTTATGTGCTGATCTTTGTTGAGTGTACATACTTTTGGAATGTTAAAATTGGCAATGTCAATAGATCATTACGATAAGATTGTCGCAGGGTTATTTATCAAAAAATTTATACCCTATCAAAACAAACTTTATTCATAATGTGTATGCAATTAATATTATAAAATATTCTTGCATTTGTAGAGTTTGCATTGAGCAAGTAGAATCCCATGATTAATGTGAAAACATTAATGATAGATATGTAAGATGATGGAAATATGTAGAGCTGGATACAAAGATGAAAGACCATGGACATACAATTGAGGATGACTGGAATGTAGAGGAATCCATAATTTCAAAGGACTATGAGTGAGTTTAAGATATTATCAGGGAACATACGTATTAAATGTTCCTAGAAATTAAAGGTCCAAAAATGTACAAAATTAATTATGTATAGGTCATTTGTAGTTGCATATGTGTGTGTGTGTGTATGTATGTTTTTTGGTCCTCGAAAAAAAATGTAACTTTCATTCCAGAGAAAAAGAGTTACAATCCCAAGGCCTTAAGATGTGCATCACAATACTTCTATAATTAAAGATTGTAGAAGTTGCACTAGATTTCTCAAAAATACATAAAAAAAGATACAACAACATGATAAAATTGTCTCAAGATAGAGCTAATTATTACTGGGTTCAACAATCTAGAAACAAAGAACCATTGAATTCATAGAGTAGAAACAAAACCTTCACTATGGGACACAAGTGCCCCATCAAAAAATTCCTCTATAGTTATTAATGAATTGGTCCTCAAGATGGATTCGTTTGAAAAAGCATCAACGAAGATATTCTTGTCACGATATACCTGCTTGAAATTGATGTCTTGAAATAATGCATAAATGGTCTTTAACAATTTCCCATGGGCCACCAACCCCAAGTTTTCCAATCTAACAACATCATTCATCTAGTCAATACAATTGTTTTAGTCACCAATGAATTGCGTTTCCCACAGATCCCTGTTAATAGCACACTGCAATAGAGCAAACAATGCCTTCATCTCCGCCATATTGTTGGAGCCTCACCCCAAAGAAATATTTTCAATCATACATCGTGTATTTGTAAAATAAAGGATAAAACCCAACCCAATGACGTGCTCAGGTCCCTGACAAGCACCATTGAAAAAACCCAACTTCTTATTTATTTCCACTTCAGGAGAGATCCATGGATTGACCACATGATTTCCTTGCTTGTAGCTAGATAACAAAGCTAGTGATTAGTGTACAAATTTGAATGGCATAGAGAATTTCCATTTAATAAAATCAAGTTTCTGCCAACCATAGGCCCCAAGGCACTATAATAGGGAGGATACAAATTGAATTCTAGGCATGATTTATGAAGAAATCGTAGAAACAATAATCCACCGAGATACCCTCCCAAAGATCATTTAATCCCAAATATCTTCTTATTTCAAACCATACATATCGAGTGAAACTACAGTATTTAAAAAGGTGGGTATTGGTTTCCTTATAATTCAAACGAATTTAAAACAATCCCATCCCCTTGTTACCTCTCCTTTGAAGACGATCCTAGGTCAAGACATGAAATTTTAACGCCAGCTAGTAAAAAAAATGGATTTTGGAGGGCATCTAATATTCCATAATTTTTGGAACCACCACGAAGGAGCCCCTGCATCAACTGACAACACAACCTCATATCCAAGTTTGGTAGTATAATAGCTCCCCACAAAGTTATATGTTCACACAATCTCATCTTCCTCGTCCCTTAGTATGATATGAACTATCCTTAATTCTTTGTGCATAGAGTCTCATGAGTTTATCCATTGAGCTTCTAACCCCAGATCCACCACTGATAACTACCCTTGAGCCTAGATAAAGGTTGTAAAAGATAACCTTGAACATCCCAACGCTGACT
>SNQJ01S0170814.1:7778-20580 GCA_010110895.2 Picea sitchensis | reverse complement strand
TTCAAACCAAAGTTGGAGTTTCTCCATTCTTGATTCACCTTCCTTGTGTCCTCATCATGAATTTCATGGGATGCATTTTCACTTTCAGGTGTCTTCTCTGTTACGAAATCTTTCAATACTTCCATGATCTCCCCTTTTAAACCCTCCATCATCTCTTGTAGTTCATATTTTGTTATTATCTTCTTTTTTAAATCATTTACGTCCCTACGCATTTCTTCACCTTCATCAAGAGTCCAAGTAGGATTTTATAGAGGCTTATTTGGTGTAGAAGTTCCATTTTTGGGTGGCATGTTGGCCAAGTATCACTTTTGAACCTTGATTTTGAGGTGGTTCTACTAGACAATATTTCTTCTGTTGTATCTCCCAAGTTTCAGCCCTTCTGGGTATGAAACTTTGTTTTATGTAGTTCTATGATATTTATTCTCTGCAATGCCATAGGTCTGATCAAAATTGGATGTGCCAAGTGGAATTTACGGTAACTTCCCCACAACTTGCTGATTTTTGGCCTTTCCATGAGATCTCACTTGTATAGCGTGCCCCGCACAAAATAATTGATATAAAATTCTGAAACTTTCACCAGAAATACTACAGACTATCCACAATCCAATGAAACCAGTCCCACTCAATTTGGATAATCTAGGAAGAAGTTATGATTGTTTTACCTGGAACACCTTCTTGAGACTAGTCAATAGGACTAGTCATATACCCTATCTTACACAAGGTGTATATACAAATTTAAGATGACCCAGAAGCTAAAATTTTTACCACAAATAAATTACTAATATTTGTAAATAACATCCAGATTTCAGGGTCTGAAACGTTACATTAAAGTTTTTATAGAGAAACGTCTGCAATGACTCAGTGCAGGATGATTCCAGAACCCTATCTTGTATAGGTTGTATCTCCTAAAGTATAAGGTCTCAGAAGATGAATTTTGAAACCAACATACCTTGATCAGTTTGCTAAATATCCTCCAAGCCGTTCCTTTTGAAACATTGTAGAAAAAGAGTTTTAGCGAAAATTCCAAGGTGTCTCAGATGTAGCAGCGAAACCCCAAGACCTTGAGCTCTGATACCATATGTTAAGAACCAAATATCAATATAGCATAGAAAAATCTCAGAAAAAGTACTCAATGCCTTGAAAAGAGATAATTTCAGATAATAAGCCTCTTCGAGGGGGAAACCTCCTTTTACCCCACTTAAATGTTCGAGTACAAGATGATTCAAAATGAAAATGTCTCCTTGGTATATATAGGAGACTAGGAGGTAACTAATGGCCTAAAGCCGACATAAATAAAATAACATTACTAATATAATATGCCCCAATTATGGGGTAATGAGCCAATATTAGGTCTTAACACTGAACTATCCTTAATTCTTTGTGCATAGAGTCTCATGAGTTTATCCATTGAGCCTCTAACCCCATATCCACCACTGATAATCGCCCTTGAGCCTATATAAAGGTTTGAGGAGGGTCTCCAATATGATTTAGATAAATCTACTAGATTCTTGCAATAAGTGCACCTAACCATTAGGAAGGTGAACATCCTTAGAGCATCCCGCTATGGCATCCACACCGACCCACACTGATGATCCCAAGCCCACTTTCCACGCTAGAAAAATTTGAATAATTGGAAATGCAAGGGTGAGTGCTTGCCAGTGATTGGATGGGTTTACCATTGACTTATTGCTTTGATGAATCCAATCTAGAATGGATCATAGAGGTATGTATTTATTCATCAAGATTCTTCTCTAGATGTTGTCTTGCGTCAAAAAGACCGATAAAGATTTCGTTGAAAGGGATTGATCGAAAGAGGGAATGTATTTTAAACCCCACCCCCCATTGAGCCTTTGGTATTGACAAAATTTTCCAATTTTCTAGATGCGATCCTAAAGACTTTGTGCTCCCTTTCCATAAGTAGTTAAAGCATATTTTTTCAATATGCACAAGAAATCCTTTTGGAATCATTGCCAATAGGTGCCAATATACTAGAATAGCCTCTATCATAGATTTAATTACAGTAAGACTGCCACCCATGGATATACACCAATTGCACCAAAAATGTATACGCTTATCTATCCGAGATAGAAGAGATATCCAGTCCTCAATACCATATTTATTTTCCTTTAGTAGGAACCCAAAATATTGAATACCACCCTGTAAATCATATGTAAGGAATGCCACATGATTAGATATGGTGTTTTTTAATGCCTCGTATACCTTTGGAAACTATATAGAATAATTTTGAAGATTGATCACCATCCCTGTTTCCCACCAAAAGAGTGCCAAACTGTCATTTAAAGATATTGCATCCAAATCAGAACACAAATAAAATATTAATATATCATCTACGAACAACAAATGAGTGAGATAGATGAACCATCCAAATTTGACTCCTTGATAGTTATGCATCCGAACAAATTTTGAGATGATTTGACTAAGCTCGTCAGTTTTCAGGTACCGCATCTATTATAATAAGTAGAAAACAAAAATACTACATAAAACACCAATGGAACAACAAATTTTAGAGAACCACAACACAAAAAATGATATCTTTATTGATAGAAAACAATGTTCACTTACCTCTTCGAGGGGGAAAACTCCAACATAGCAATGATCTATTACAATAATTATCAAGACAAGGATTTTTCATGCATCCTACTCTTACTTATACTAATTCTATCTTCTAAAGAACATTTTATAGGAATATATTTCTAGAAGCGGAAGCTTCTATTAGGTCTTCTTACATTAACTTGTTCACATTTATTAAATAGGACTTATTAATTAATGTCAACCTTTATTACATGGAAAATATATTATTCTACCTATGTGAATGGTTAGGGAGGTTAGGTCCCTAACATGCCCCCCCCCCCCCTTGAAGAACAACCTTGTCGTAAAGGCTTGAGATGAGGAAATTGTTGCAAAATGGTGTCCGACTCCTAGGTGGCATATTCTAGAGTTGTATCTTTCCACTGAACTAAAACTTCCTTGATGGATCACTGGCGGAGATGACACTCTCGTTGATCCAAGACTTCTTATGGATACAACCAAATGGAACCTTCTTCGTCCATCTCATGGAGACTATTTCCAGTTTGGAACTTAGTTTCAATCACTTTCTTGAAGCATGAGACATGAAAAATAAGATGGATCTTAGAATGAATGAGTAGAGATAACTGGTAGTCCACGAACCCCACTCACTTGACAATTGTATAAGGACCATAAAATTTGGGAGAAAGTTTTTAACAATGTTCAACTTTGAGTGAAGTATGCTTATAAGATTGCAGACAAAAAAACACTCGTCCCCTTCAAAATATTGACGTTCAAAATGACCTTGATCTGCTTATTGCTTCATGCCATTTTGAGCCATAGCAAAATTTTATTTGAGGGTACAGAGAATGGCCTCTCAGACTATAATATTTTTGTCAACCTCTTGAACCTTCGAGCCACTTGGCATGTATGAGAGAAACGACAATGAATTTTGTCCATAGACTGTTTTAAAAGGAGTCATATGAATAACTATATGGTAAGATGTGTTGTACCACCATTCAACTAGAAGTAACCATTGAGCCCACTGATTTTTTTCTATCGAATGAAAAACACCGTAAATGTTTCCAAACATTTGTTGACAACTTTAGTTTGGCCATCAATCTCAGGATGATAGGAAATGCTGAGATGCATTTCGGTTCCGTGGAGCCTGAACAATTCTTGCCAAAAATTGTTGGTGAAAGTTGGATCTCCGTAAGAGACAATAGAATGAGGCATTCCATGAGGTTTGAAGATATTATCCATGAAAATTTGAGCCTACTGTGGATACAGTGAACGAGTGTTGAAAAACACAGAAATGAGCATATTTGGAAAGACGATCAACTACCACCATGATGACTAACTTATTTCCTGATTTAGGTAAATGAACAATGAAATCCATAGAAATATCCCTCCAAATAGCAGGGGGAATCATAAGCGATTGGAGTGTGCATGGAGCTTTTATTGTTTCTCCCTTATTGCGTTGACAAGCATCGCATTCAACCACAAAGGTGAGAATGCCCTATTTCATACCATCCCCCAAAAAAGAACGTTTGACCCATTCATAGGTTTTGGTAAACCCTGAATGCCCAACTGTGGGTGAAGCATGAAGATCATAAAGCATTATGGATTTAAGTTGCGACTATTTTCTTATATACATCCGAACTTTGTAGTGAATCTCTTCATTGTGCCAAGAGTACCCTGGAGTAGTTAGAGAATGGTGTTGCAATTGTTAGATCGGGTGAGAAAGTTTGGGGTGTTTTAGCCATTCCCAACAAACAACTTGGAGCCAATATGGTACAATGGAGGAGAGAGAAAAGAGGGACCCTTCTTCTTCATACTTCTTGAAAAGAGCGTTAGCAACCATATTTTATTTTCCCTTCTTGTAAATGATCTCATAATCATATCCAAATAGCTTGGTCACCCATTTTTGCTGCTCCGAGCATGAAATTCATTGTTCCAGAAAATATTTGAGGCTCTGGTGATCAGTTTTAATTTGAAAGCGTTTCCCCAATAGATAAGGACACCATAAATCCATGACATGCATATTAACCAGCATTTCCTTTTCATAGATTGATTGGCCCAAATGTGTCACCGAAAGTTTCTTGCTAGTTAATACCAAAGGCCTGCCATCTTGCATGAGGACTGCCCCAATTCCTTTCCTTGAAGCAACACATTCTAGAACAAAAGTCTATGTGAATTCGGGAAGTGCCAGGACATGAGTCATGCACATAGCCTATTTCAAGGTGTGGAAGGATTGATAAACTAATGGAGTCCATATAACGTACCCATCTGCCGACAGGTTGAGCACGTTACCTCAAGAACACACTTGAACTGATTTCAAAATTTCGATAACAATTATTTAATAAAGAAGCATGAAAGACTCGTGCAATAATTAAGATTCCTGCTACAATATAAAATAAATGAACATCGTGCCATGCAAAATAATAACCAACAAGCGTGCACACGAAAAATACATATTAGAGATAAATATACACAATGGAATATAATTTATGCATAAAACATAAAGAACACTTATCTTTAATTAAACCATCACCAATTGGCTGCAGACCAAGGACATTCCTCCCAACCATAGACCCTGTTGTTCTGATTCTCAATAGTGGGTCACCCCTGAGCCAGGGCTATGAATCCACAAGGATGGGCCCTAGGCCAGATCTAAAACACACAATAATATGCTAATTATCTCTCATGTTTTCCCAACCACACAACAATCCTAATTTCCGGTTCTCTTTCCCCTTAAGCCTACACAACCCAAAGAAATTAACCCCTTTCTCTTCCATGCAATCCCTTAGGCTGTTCCATTTATCTCTAGGGCTACAATGCTACTGGTAAGGAAATATCCATGCCGAAAAATCCAAGGATTCTTAGCTGTGATAATTCTTTCAGAACTACCATCAATCTCATGCCCATATGCATCCATTCCAACCTGGAATGATCAGTAATTCCTCACAACCATCTCACAATGACTCTCCTCTTCCAACCATTTGTTTCCATGCTCCAACCAAGAGAACACAAATTATCAAGAGTGAATGAGGAAGAATCCCAAGGAAAGAGTGTAAGATTAAATGGAGAAGAACCCCCAAAACAACCCACAAGGGATGTTTATATAATTACATGAAATTAAGAACCACATGACCTTCCTCCCAAGAAGCTCATGTAACCACTTTTCTCAATTAAAACCAATATGGGTAAATAAAATATAATAAAAATACTTAGCTCCTTAATCCCCCTCTCTCGTGGAATCATAGTCCCTCTATCTCTTATCCTTGTTTGTCTTGCAACCATCATTGTATTTTTATTAATGTATATAGAAGTATTACATTTCCTAGGCACTCTAACCCCTTTTCAACTTTACCGGCTCACCAACCTAATGGCACATTTACATAATATATTCTAGTTCATATGGATTAAAACCGAGGTGTTACATCCCCCTCCCCTTATTTTGGCACTGTCCTTAGTGCACAACACCATACCGATGTTCTTAAAATTCTAGGCACTTTGGCCTTTAATCCACATAGGCAATCCAACCAATTTCTTATATACATAGGTACTCTGGCCTAAATTAAACATGCATACATAGACATTTTGACCCAAAACATGTGTAATGATCTTCATAATTTATATTTTTGGTAGAAGTTCCAACCAAAAAACTCTCCTTCCCTATCATCCTGCACAACCCAAATAAATGAACCCCTTTCTCAACCATGTAGTCCCTCATGTTTTTCCACTTCTCTTTAGGGCTCTAGTGCACTCGACCAAGAAGTTTCAAAGTTGCAGCTCCAAGAACTCGAACTCCAACAAGTCCACTGGAATTTCTTCATTCCATGCCTTTGTCATTGAGCTTGATTTCATTCTAGTGCTATTACTCCCAAGCTTCCAACTTCAATAGCCAACATCTCATTTGTATTATAAACATATAATCATCATGAGATATTGTTATAACAATTTTCAATCATAAATGTCAAATATGTTTTATACAGGGAAGAAAATTTCCAAGCATGAGATTCCTGCTCATAATTCATTTGGCTCTTGCAGCAACATGCATCAATCCTTATTATAGGTCAAAATAGTGCCATACCCAAGGAAATTCTTCCTGTAATTTTCTTTTCAATTTCCATGCATCCAAACAAACTGTTAGCATATCATAACAATTTTTAATTATAAATTTCCAAATCAATTTTATACAGGAAAATAAAATTCCCCATCTATGAGGTTTCTGCTCATAAGGTCTATCTCTTGCAACTATAGATATTGGTATTCCTTATGGGCTTACATCCATGCCATATCCAAGACCATCCTACCTGCATTTTTCTCAATTTACACTCAAACAAAACAAATTATCAATAATTATTAAATTATAATTCCCAAAACTGTTTTATACATGAAAAATAAAATTTCCAAGCACGATCTTTTGTTCATAATGTTTGGTTCTTGCAACAGTAGAGACCAATATTCCTTATGGGATAACATTATTGCCATATCCAAGACCATCATACCTGCAATTTTCCTCATCTTATATGCAACCAAACATTTTGTGAGTAACTCATGTACAATGAAAACAAGTGATCGTATAATTGTTTGCATCTACAATTCAATTACTTCTATCCATTGTTGTCATTAAATGAAATTCAAATATTTAATGGAATGAACCCATCATTATCTACAAATGTATTATCAACCAATCTTTTATTTATTCTATCCATAAATATTTTTATTACTCTATCCATTAATACAACTTTTCCATAATTCATCCTTATGTAACTACTTTAACCTGCAACTTTCTTGTTGCAATATCTAACAGCTCTTGAAGTGCTCTCAACTTCATGAGTTAACAATACTCACATCATCTCAAATGTTAGCATAATCATTTCTATGCCATATAATATATACATGCATTTGCCAAAATGCATTCAATAATTCCTTTAATACCGCTTGTAACATTTTCAATGGCTCCAAAAAACGATCTCAAAATTGTAACACACAACAATTCAATCACCTTTAACTAGTATTCATATTAAATATAATGCAACTATCTATCATTATGTATTTTTAGCACCGCATGCTTTTCATAATGCAAAAAAAATTACTAATAAAATAATAATCGATGTGCTAATACCCATGGTCATATCTACACAAGGCATCCTTGCATTGAGCACATAATACCACATAACTATATCATGCATTCCACCACGGTGAGATGGAAGGTTTGGACAATGCCTCAACATATCATCCAAACTCTTCCCAATACTGCCTGACTATTTGGATACCTTCCTCTTCAACACATACACAACACAAGGAAATATAATTCCTAAGTGCTCTTCAGTGTCGACAAAGAGGTTGCAGTCGAAACATCAAATATACATGGCAAGCCATTGAACACTCACATAGCGCTATATCCCTTCCATATACAACCATATCATGGTCTCACACATGACTATCCCTATGTCTATTCATTGTTATATAAGGAGTATGCCTCCTAAATTAACCCGGTTATGATCCCATAACCAATCATAACACAATATTCAACTAAATTTTATCTAAATGCATTCTAGCATCAATAAAATTTACACACTCTAGGCCTTCTCCCATTACATATCAATTTAAATCTTGAAAAATTAACTGAGGGAATTCTTACCTCAATTCCCTTCAGCATTGGAAGTAATCAAATGCATACTTGCATGGCTATTATCAACCTACTCGGTGCTACTTGATCAACTGGCATTTTTAGAAGCTTGCATGCTTCCTCCTCCATCCTTTTGATCACCATTCCTATCTCCCTCACGGGTCTTCAAATAGATGGAAGTCATAAGCAACAACAACAACATCCACATCTTTAACCATGCTATATCACTTTTTCTGAATACATAATCCATCATTAGTCATACTCAATTAACATAACATCATTATTTCATAATAACAGATGATTCTAAGCCCACAAGCATGCCATATGCATATTTAAAAATGTACATATGCACAAATGCACATCCATATGCACCAAGCATTCACTGTCCACATGCCTACCAATGCACATGCATTTTAACTTCATTGTATACATCATGCACTCTAGTGCATTTATGTTTCAATTCACTTATTTATTTAAGTATTTATTTATGTTGTAGCTGATTGTCCGTGAATTTCTTCAGATCCTTGCATCCTTGTGTGCTCCCTTTCTGCTCATATGCACTATTGGTTCTTGGTCTGAACACTTTCTAGCCAAGTTCCACTTGGCCATTATGCAATCCAATCAATGTGTCCTATTTGTAGTAGCTTCTCTTAGGTAGACATATCCAAACATTACCTTTATGAAACATTTCAACACCTTGGAATGGGGTAGCTCACAACATTCCATCAACTTACCCATAATCATTCCTCACTTCTATTACTTCTAGCTGTCCATTGGATTACTTCAATTTTTGGGAAATAGTTCTCTTCACTTCATTTAACAATTCCCTATGAAGCCATATTTTTCCCACTCAATACCATTCCCAATGGAAGTCTATTTTCATTCATTAGGAATCTTCAAGTGAAATAACTTTCATTATTTTATCCCCAATTTTCTCTGCATTCGTATCATGCTTCCACTGTGAACTTTTATATCATAAGTGGTTTTTTTGTTCCGAGTACTTTTAAACAAGTAGCTAAGTCATATATATCAAATCCTTCCCAGAAACTCCTGTTCTTCGCACATAGAGATGATTCACACATCACCTCCTAAGCTCCATGTTCTCTTTCACATCAAGCCTTGTAGTTATCGATACATCTCTACCTTCAAGGCTATGGAGTCTTACTTTTCCATTTTAAGCCCATTAAGAAGATTATTCACATGCTGGCTTCATGTCCCATGTGAGGATTCTTACTGTTGTATCAACAATTCGTTCAAATTCTATATCAACTAAATAATAATTCTTTAGTTTCACTCTTATTGAGTTCTTTATCCATTTTTCATTACTTTCCCTGTAGCTCTTTATTGCCTCAACCCACTTCTATAAGATTGGTCATGTTTCCATGACTCTGATATCCAATCCTAGGCTTGAATTTATCTGATTATACCTCTAATTCCGCCAAATGTGCAATCAACCATTTTTGTTAGAATTATGCATATCAATTTTTTTGTCAATTAATGCTACAGGTCCTTTTTCTGCTCAATTCATGATGAATTATTATTTTTATTTTTATTTTTTGTTTTTTGTATCTAGGGGAATCTTTAATGGCGACAGTATCTAGCTCGTGTGACACGGGGTTGAATCCCTCCGGCTGCCTTATAACCCCTAGGGAGAACCACACCACCCACAAGCTTGGCCTCCAGATAAGACAAGGTTTGAACTCGTGACCTTCTTAGCAGCACGTCCGTTGGCCACTAGACCGCACCCCTGTGGGCAATTCATGATGAATTATATCATAATGCTCCAAATTCTATTAATTCCAGGTTATTCTCCACTAAATAACATTTCCAATGACTATACTTATTCTCTAATCCGATCTCTGAGTTGAAAGTTATGGCTTCCTAAAAAAACCATTTTCATCATTTTTGTGCATTTTCTCCATTGGTGTAATTTTATTGAAGTGCCAACTTCTGTCAACTGCAGGCGAAAAAATGTCAGGGAATAAATAAACTTTTATATGATACATAAATAATTATAATGACAATAATTTCATAAAATCTCTCATATTTTCAATATGATACTCCAGTGAAAAATTACAACAATTTGGAATCCGCAACTTTGTCCTTTTTCACCCCCTTTTCCAAACTTAGAATTTTTAGCAGAACTGTCTATCTATCAATATGTGCACTTATGGAAAAATTTCACTAAACGAAAATTGTTTTTCTTGATGAGTATATAAAAAGTCGAGTAAATAAAATTTTCCATTTTTGTGATCTAGAGTCACTTTTAGTCCAAAAATGAACAATGGCCCTATCTGACACTTTTGTAGATATTGTCTATGCAGAAAAAAGAACCATAAGTTTCATCCCAATATAACTTAATATGATCTAGTTATGGAAAAACTAATAAAATCTCTTCATTTTTTATTTTTTGAAACCGTGGAACAATTTTGCCTGAGTGTGATCTGCATCATCGATTATCAAATCAGAAGCATTCTAGACCATTGATATATTCTCTATCGAGGATCAATGATTTAATTTGTGAACCAAACCTTCCCAGCAATCTCCCCGATGCTCGATCATCGACTATTGACCATTTTTCTCCATAAACCAAAATTTGCCCACGAATATCGTTGATGCCCAATCATCAACTATTGACCATTGGTCATCTTCCCCTACAAACCAAGACTATTCAAAAATCTTGTCGAATCTAGACCATGGGAAATCTATCATCTCTTTGCTGATGTGGCATGACACGTCATCCAGAGGAATCAACTAGGCTGACGTGGCATGCCATGTGGATGATGACATGGAATGACACGTCATCACCCTCTTTTCGCCATCGGTCATCGACAATTTCACTTGGTGGAAAATTTGAACTTCGCACTAAATCTGTCAACCCCCAACCATCTATCGACGATCAAAGATTTCTTTTCATCGAACCAAATCTTCGCCAAAAAATTTCGATCTGCAGCTATATGCCATTGAAAATTGAAGATGTCTCTTGGAAAAACTTCAACACTTCACCAAACTCGTCGATCTATGACCATCAATCATTGACGATCTCCTTTGACGAACTTTGACACTTAGGCAATTTCGACCAAAATCCTAGCGAAACTAGGGCGTCGATCTCCGAACCAAGATGATCTTGACTATTGATTTCCTCCGACTTCCACGACCGAAAATGAACATGGACCATCGATCTTCCTCATTTTCCAAACCACTAAAATGAATCTCAGTCGTTGATCTGGTAATATTTTCAAACTTTGAAACTTTATCAATTTTTAAATTTTTCAAGGAGGAATCTAGGTCGTCGATCTTGAGATCAAATACAATCTCGGTCGTCGATTCTATGAGCTCTGCCACGTGCTAAAAAAATCATTAAAACTTTGATTTTTTCGACCTTCATGGTCGAATTCAACCCCGCAAATCTGCAGATCAAATCTATTAAACTTATTAAATAGTCAGAATTATTTAAAACTTGAATCTGCCAACGAATTCGGGGATGTTTCTCTCTAATCTTTCCATTTCCCCCCAATTTCTCTCAGATCAAAGTCTGCCACAACGAATTTCTCAAATTCGCACTCGTTTAGGCCCATACTAGTCCGATGTTTCAACCAAAATCTCTGATACCAATCTGTAATGTACCCAACCACCCATAGGTTGAGCACACTACCTCAAGAACACACTTCTTGAACTGAATTCAAAATTCTAATAACAATTATTTAATAAAGAAGCCTGGAAGACTCACATGCAATAATTAAGATTCATTCTACAACATAAAATAAATGAACAACATGCCATGCACAACAATAACCAACAAGCATGCACATGAAAAGTACATCTCAGAGATAAATATACACAACATAATATAATTTATGAAGAAAACACAAAGAACACTTATCTTTAATTAAACCATCACCAACTAGCTGCAGACCAAGGAGGTTCCTCCCAACCATAGACACTGTTGTTCTGATTCTCAACAGTAGGTCACCCCCGAGCTAGGGCTATGAATCCATAAGGACGAGTCCTAGGCTAGATCTAAAATACACATTCGTTGGATAATTATCTCTTAGGTTTTTCCAACCAAAAAACAATCCTAATTTCCAGCTCCCTTTCCCCTTCAACCTACACAACCCAAAAAAATGAACTTCTTTCTCTGCCATGTAGTCCCCTAGGTTGTTCCATTTATCTCTAGGGATCTAGTGCTACTAGTCAGGAAATATCCATGCTGGAAAATCCAAGGATTCTCAGCTATGACAGTTCTTTCAGAACTACCATCAATCTCATGCACATAGGCATCCATTCCAACTTGGAATGATCAGTAATTCCTCACATATATCTTACAATGACTCTCCTCCTCTAACCATTTGTTTCCATGCTCCAACCAAGATTTATCCAGTGAAGATGGGATCTCTGTCACTTACAATAATCTTTGGGCTTCCATGTAGCTTTTGAACTGTCTCCATGAATGCAGTGGCAACTGTACTGGATTTGAAGGGATGAGAGAGTGCACAAAAGTGTGCATACTTGGTCAGTCTATCAAAAATCACCATGATGCCACTCTTTCCTTCAGACTTCGGTAACCTTGTGATGAAATCCATGGAAACCTCCTCCCAACGCTGACTTGGGATGGCTAATGGTTGTAAAAGACCT
>SNQJ01S0170812.1:0-20580 GCA_010110895.2 Picea sitchensis | reverse complement strand
TAGATCCAGGTGGATCTAGGGAGATCAGTTAGTGTCCGCACCTACCGATTAGTCCGATAACAACATGTCATCCCTTTGTGATGGTCTTCTTACTCTCTGGTAAACATCGTAGCTCTGGCAATATTCCTTCGCATCCTTATGGAGGGTAGGCCACCATAGCCCTACGCACAAGATCTTCTACGTTGTCACCTTTCCTATGTAATGTCCTCTTGCAACTCCATCGTGTGCTTCTGGTAAGATAATGGGCATTTCATGTTCTAGCACACATCATTGTAGTATCCCATTTATGCCTAACTTATATAAGCTTCATGTGATCAACTGATACTATGTTGTTGTGACCGCTAATTGTTTCTTCTGGGTTACTATCATATCATATGGAGCTACTCGTGTGCTTAATTATTGAACAATTTTTGCAAAATGGTCGTCTACTATTTGGATTGAAAACAATTGTGCATTTGGTAAGCTATCATCCAGATTCCTTACATCTTCTCATGTCAGTATCCGTGACAAATGGTCTCGTCCTGGATTTAGTTTTCTTGGCTTCACAATAACTTCAAAATCACACTCCTGCAATAACAATAACCATCTGTAGATTCTCCCCCCCAAAAATGGCTTGTTCACTAGATATCTGAGTGCATAATGGTATGTATACATCTTGAAGTGGGACCCCAAAAAATAATGTATGAACTTATGGAAAGCATAAACTATTTCCAAGCCTTCCTTTCCTTTCGTCGTGTAATTTTTCTCAGCAGTTGACAACTTCCTGCTAGAAAAAGCAATCAGATTATCTAATTCACCCTCCCCATGCTGGCATAACAACGCGTTGATCACTATTGATGATGCATCCACATGGACGTCAAACTCTTTCTGCCAATCCAGGAATACCAGAATGGGCACGGTTACTAACTTATGTTTCAATACATCTATACCCTTATGACAGTCTTTGTTCCACTGAAACTTAGCTTCTTTCTTCAATAAATTCTTCATTGGGATTGTAATCTACGCATAGCCTTTAAAAAAAATTCGGTAGTAACATGTATGGCCCAACGTTGTTTTCAGCTATCGCACTGATGCAGGTGGTGGCAAATTAACATTTACAACTATCTTGGCTGGATCAACTAACAAACCTTGCTTGCATACCACATGTCCTAGAAGTAACCCAAATGGTGCGTAGAATTTTTTTTTTTCAAATTTAATGATATATGATATTTCCTACATCTATCCAGCATCAACCTTAGAGTTTCTACGTGATCTTTCAACAGGATAAATATAGTCCAATCATATAAGTACACTTCAATAAACTAATGAGTAAACTCCTTAAAGGCTACGACAACCACTCTAGAATACACAACAACTACATTCTTTAATCCAAATGACATTACTGTGTACTGTTAGCTTCCCCATTCTACCGCAAAGGTCGTCTTATGTCTGTCTTTTGGCACAATCTTTATCTGATGGTATCCTGAAAATCCATCGGTGAACGAGTAGGCCTCACGTCCTCCTAAGTTTTCTAATACTTCATCTATAAAGGGGGTCGGGAACAGGTCATGTAAGGACTTATTGTCTTGAATCACCATCGGACTTATCCATTCAGATTCCACGATGGGTTCAACTATACCAGCTTCTCTCATCCTATCAAGTTTTGCATTCACTTTTTCCTTGTACTTTGGGTTTTAATGGCTTAACATCTGGTTTCAACAAGATCTTCATCTCACCCAATTCTCCAACTATCCTCTTCATCTCGAAAAAGGTGGTTGGAAAAAGATCTTGGTAGTCACGTAGTAGGTCTGCAATATTTTCCACAGTCTCATCATTCCAATAATCCCCAATGTTTGCAAACTTTGGCTTCTCCATCATGTCAATCTTCACTTTGCGCACTCTTATGGGCATTGCGTATGCGTCAGATTCAAGTGTTGGACCTACTGCATCAAACTCCTCTTCAATTTTTGATACATGTACATTTCTTGGGTCTTCTTTGTCATCCTTAATATTGTTATAACATTCCAATAATTCATAAGTTGTCGCAGACTCTCTGTGTGCACTACATGTAGGTACTATTTCTACTTGTCCTTCTTCCATAAAAAAATTGCCTTTAATGACTTGTAAAGCTGCATCAACTAAAGGTGACTCAAATTCAAAATTAAATGTTACCTTAAAGTTTTGGATGAGCTCCTCTTGGTTTGTCATTCCTCTACACACTTCTAGCTCTAAGTACCAGTTCCTGGGAACTGTCTCCAACGTATGTATGAACATGTGTGTCCATTCTTGCTTCGACAATTGCCTCTAAGTTGTAATACATTGTGTCATATAGTCTTTCAGATCACTGATGCATGTATACTTGGGCATACTACTCTCTGTTCCAAACCTGATTTGCATCATCCTTTTGCAATGTTGCCAATCATCTATCCCTTCCTTGTGGGTTGTCTACCATCTTGTTGGGGTCGCTCTTAGTGCAACATCTAATGCTAATAACCTTTCTTGTTCAGGTATCTGCAGCTCGAATTCATTGACAAAAGAACTTACCTTCATTAAACTTTCAAACTTTGGCGCATCTTGTACCTCAATTCCAATCCGGTGTAACGAATGAGTAATGCACACACACCTTATGGTTGACACTTCATGCAACCGGTGCTGCCATTGTTTAAGTCCTTCCTCTGAGTCTTATGCGCAAGAGCTTATGATTCTCCAACTAAGCACACCATCTGCAGTGGGGTTGACATAGTCATCCATACGCGTTGTCATGTTATATAAGTTATCAATTTCCCTTCTCGTGGGCTCCACATATCTTTTTGCCTCCATCAAATCTAATGGCACAATAAGATTTAAGCCTCCTCCTTCAAAAATCATTTCTCTTTTCTTCAGGTTGATGATCGCCTGATTATCGAAGGCCTAATCTAGTCCAAACAAACATGGGTACGACTGACTGTTATCTACAATCTTGATAACTTCAAAGTCATCTATACTGCACACTCCATCTATGTTCACAGGTACTCCCACAGTCTCTCAATCGATATTATAATATGTTGGTTAGCCAACCTCTACCGAACAGTTGACCAAACTAGCTTCGGTTTCCCCATTGTTATCGCACAATATGTACTTTCCCAAAGCCCAAGGCAAGTGGAACAAGATTGATGTAACACGGGGGTAATCCTATCACTGTCACCTCAATAGGATACCCCTTTTGGCTTAGGAGAAGGATAAATCCACTCCAAGGGAGACGTCCCAAGACCTAATGGTTTAATGAAGGGAAAAGGATGAGGTAAACCACCTCTCTCTCTTGGTCACTCAAATCAAAATGGTATTGCAAGGTTTATGTCTTTAAGAGATTAAAAAAATGTAAAAGATGAAGTGTACCTGCCTGGAAAAAGACAACACAACATATACATGCTAGTTTTGAGTACAAAATGATATAAAAGCTTCAAGAGACAAAAAACAATGAAATATATAATAGCTGATATAAAATTGCAGCAATAGACAAGTTCACAACAACAATTAGTAATATGTAACAACTGCAAGAAATATTCTTCAGAATTGCTCTAAAAGACCATGAAAGTATAACTTTTAGTGTATAGAATGATAGTAACTTGTCGTGAACAATTTCTAAAGTGTTTATCTAGCAATAACATTCAAGTATGCAAGAAAGTTGTTGCTTTAAGATGGTTGTAGAAAATGATTATATTAACAACAATAAAATTAGTGTCCCAGGCTAAGTTAGTGTTAGTTTTAGTTAGTGAAAGCTAGAAAGACTAAGGTTCAAGTGTTGGTTGATTTCTCAAGGAGATAGAGTTTGAAGATTAGTGCCTTACAAGGGGGCGATAGAGTCAAAAGTGGCGGCTTCTACTTGGGGCTAATCACAATGATCATATCACCAATCTAAGAAGGAAAGGACCTAGGAGGAGTAGTACCTTAAGTCCTCCTAGGATCCAAGCTTTGAGAAGGACACTAGCTAGGGTGTAGGCTCTTACAGGCCCTAGCACCTCCTTCCTCTTAGACTTCTTTGAAAATTAAATTTATAAGCAACCACAATTAATCAATGCCTCTAAAGTGCTATCACTTCAGGGCTTTAGAGGCTTGACAATTATGAAACCAATCTAGTAAAGCTTAGCAAATAAAAAGTAAAAAAGTAGCACCTTAAGTTCTTTACTTCTAGGGTTTTATCTGGCATGCAATTTCATAATCTTTACCATGAGCAAGTAAACAATACCATAACCATTCCAATGAAAGGAGAAAAAACAAATCTACTTACTTTCACCAAGAATAATCATGCTAATAAACACTAGATTTCCAAAACACTTCACCAAAATTGATCCAAATTGCAAAGAAAAGCCTCCAAGACAAGTGTGCCTTCCTTATTTCAGCCAAAGGCACCACAACTAGGGTGGAAATTCCAGTGCTCTTCTCCCACAACTGAGAGATATGATGAAAAATGAAAGTGTTTTGTGTTTATTTATACAAAAAAATGACCTTTAATTAATTTTAGGTCAAAAATTAGGGCCGACCCTAAACATTCACTGCAAAAATTAAATTTTACAAAAATGCAACAATAAAACCCCAATAGGGTGATAGATTTGATTCCCATCTTAGTTTCTAGGGTGATGTTGAGCTCTCATGGTGGACGTGCTGCCTCTAATGATGGAATGTTGGCCATCCTAGGGCTTAATCATACTACCTTATGCCAGAACGTTGTGCAAATTTTCTTCTTTCACTGGAACATCACTGCACGAAAACCTAGCCTCGAGATGATGTCTAGGGCTATCATGGTGATGTCTACGCCTCCCAAGGCCATCGTCCAAGTGAATGAAGGTAGGACTCATCCGTCTAAAGAGTTTCAAGAGTGCCTCCAAAGGAATCGACTTCCTTCTTCATGGTACAAGTCAACAATCTCTGTCATGCCCCTTGCTTGGTCTCCAACATCCATTTGTGGGCTTTAGGCCCTCATGAAGATCTGAACTAGTCATATCCTCATGCATTCCTGTTCAATGGGTAAATTCCTATAGAGACAACAAGCACTCCCTCGAGGGGTCCATAAGTAACAAGTATCATGGCATGTAAATCATCTAGTCAAATCAAACATGTGCATCAAACCCTAGCAAACACATGCTCAAAGGCGTTATACAACTTGCCAAATTTAGGTTTGTAGAGGGTCTCAAGATGTTCTATTGGGTGAATAACCCCTAGGTTTAGGGTGTTTTCTAGGTGGAACCAATCCCAGTCATGTGTGCATGTGATATGATGTGTGGTAAACTCTTGGGCATGGGGTTCATGACATCTGAGGGTTTGTGTTAATCTTTTAGGTGGGGAAGCCTCGTAGGGTGAGCTGCCCTTTGTTCACAATGCAATTTTCCAAGCCCATTTGTTTTTCCATCCTTCTTATTATCTCTTTATTTCATGTTTCAAGGAATTATTTGGAGGCCATTGTCCTAGCTTGGTGTCAGTCTGACAATGTCATTCCTGGCCACCTTGCGAAAATGAGAATGTTGGCTCGTGATGAGACCCACTTCCCTTTGGCCATGCAATGAGAGCCACTACCACAGCTTGGTGACCCGGATGATGGTAATGCATCCCTAAAACCCTATGATCATGATAGGTTGGCTCGTAATGAGACCTCCTATCCCTCAACATAACTTCTGTAGTATTCATTATCATTCATTTTGTGGGCCCCCCATTTCTTACAGAACATTTCATTGCTTTCTAGGGATCCACAGGTGAAGCATCTCAAAGGTTTATGATTGTCTTTATCTTTTGCCAACTACAAAACCTCTTGTCCTTTGGCCCCTTCTTCCCATGAGGTAGGTACAATCCCTTCTTGGGTTAATACCTTGAGATTCCAAGGGCTAGGGAGATGGAAAAAAGTATGCAAATTGATAAAATATGGTAGGGAATGGATGATGAATTTTCAAGGAACCACCTAGTAGCAACCTATTCTTGAGGGCAACCAACTTACTAGGACACAATGATACCCCCCTCAGGTTTAAACAAGGCAAAGGGCATAAAATCCAAGCAAGGTGAGGGCAACCAACTTACTAGGACACAATGACACACCCCCTCAGGTTTAAACAAGGCAAAGGGCATAAAATCCAAGCAAAGGTTTTGAAATCAAGAAAGATTCATTGCAACATGTTCAAATGCTTTAAGTATCAGAGTGATACGTACCATGATACCTGGACCCGTTAACTCATGGAGAAAGACCCATTGCCTTCTGGGACCAGGCCGGTGTGGTGCATGTTGTTGTTGGTGATGTGTAGGATGCATCAGTGAAAATAAGGACCCTTCCAGGGCTATGCTTTGTCCATCGACACTCCATGTCGACAACCTATAGGCCTCAAGACATGATCTCTTTAGTTACCCCTAGGCTAGGGAGTAACACCTGGTTCCTACTTAGGGACATGTGCTCACCGTAGAGCGCATGAGGACCTCAACATCTCTAGTATGACCTGTGCTTGCTAAATCTCAACAGAAGATATCAGTAACATATAGGGTGGTGATATCACTCTTTGTCCATACATGATATAACATAAAAGTCAAAACTCTAATCTAACACATGATCATGAGCATACATATATACAAATGAAGTAAAGAAAATACGTAAATGCAACTAACTATAATAGAATGATATGCAATGGTGAGTACAATGGATGCAAACGCCTACCTACCTACCTTACCTCCTAAATGAATGTTAGGCATAATCATATAACCAATACAATCATGCTAGCAATGCATGATAACAATTGCCTATGTGCTTTGTCATAAACCAAAACAATGACAAGTTAAGCACAAAAATAACATGAGTTAGAATATGCATCATATCATAGGAAATCATAAAGTCTAACCCATGGAGGCGGGAGGGAGGGACAACATCATGCCAATTCACATTTCCAAAAAAGTGCTCAATCCATCCATGAGAATGATCATGAAAGGTCAAAGACTCAAGAGGGTGACTCAAAGAGTCTTAAGGTTGACTACCTTGGACCTCATCACTCCCCGAGGTTTCACAAGGGACTAACAAGAATCTAGAGTATGTTTGACAACCTTTTAGGGGATAGTTGAAAAAATGATATAATAAACTTCTTCTTAAGGCATTCAACCTACCCTTAAATTCTAAGAAAAGTCCCTGCCCTGGAGAAAACTCAAGACAAGAAGCACGTCTCCTAGTTTCATCCTTAGTGACACTGTAGGAAATGAAGGGATCTAGAAAACCTCATCACATGTATCCTGCTCTAGGCGAACCATGTCCTCACCCTTATCAAAATTTGAGCACAACTGTAGTTGAAAATATTTTTCATAGAATAATTCCAAGTGCTCAAAGGAATACTCATCAAACTCCTCAAGGTATGACCGGAAATCATCATGAGAACATTGAATTAAGTCATCCTTGGGTGTTTGGAATATGTATGTGATTATATCATCTCCTTGTTTCCAAATGTCAGAATCAATAACAATATCATATGATAGTTGTAAATGAAACAATTGAAAATGACCCTCAATATTATAAATGGGATCCTCATCAGAACCAACCACATCCCATTTACGTCTTCCAACATGTATGAAATCATCAATATTATCAACCATGTCATTACCTTTACGATAACATGAAGGGTTGAATACATCCAAGGGATCCTCTGACACTTCTTCGCTTTCCAAATCACAAAATAACGGATCAAAAAAATCTTGGAAAGGGAAACATCTTACTATATCAATTTCCTCCTACACAGAAGTGTTAAAGGCTTGGATGACTTCAACAAATGGAAGAGAAACTATTGGTACATCATCCTCATGACTTGCCTCTTTAGTGATTTCTTCACCTTCATTAGAGTATGAAGGATCTAGCTCGTCCAAGGGTTCCTTTACTTCTTCACCTTCTGAATCATAGAACAAGGTATCATCAAAACCCTAAAAAGGTAAATGATTAGCCTCATTCTCTTCTTCTTGTGTAGGATACATTGGATCTTGGATGGCTTCATCGGAGGGAAAATCACATATCAACAATTCATTTGCAAGCTCCAGATCTCCCTCTTTCATGGAATCATGAGTGAATTATTGGTGACCTTCATCAAGAACCCTCACTTCAAGCCACCATTCATTAAGTTCTTTAACGAATATCTTAATGGCAACTACATCCTCTAGGGTAAGAATATTTGAGGTATTCTCATGGTAATTAACGTTGATTTCTAGAGTAGAGATATATTCTCCCTTGGGCGAGGAGATATTTGCCTCAATTTCTCTAGCCATGTGATAAGCTTCTTGGGCTTTCCTTGGCCCCTTTTCATTGAGGATGAATCCTAATTGTCCTGAGAGTGCATTGGTATAGAGGTAAAAGAGGTACTTGTCTTTGGGACAATGGCTTCTAGGAATTTGTTGTAACAACTTCTCAAATCTGGTATCAAATTCCTTGACATTCTCATTCTTAGTTTGTGGTATGTAATCTAGTGTTTTCATCACCATGTGGATATCTTTTAATTTAATACTCTAGTTCTTGAGAAAGGTTTCTTCTAATTGGTCCATAGATGTGATGCTGGCATCAGGGAGACCATCATACCATTTTCTAGAATTGCCATGAAGAGAGGTAGAGAAAAGTTTCATTGACAATCTTCAGCATCATCACTAATAGGGTGGAGTTGAAAGAAAGCCCAAAAGTTATTCATGTGATCTTTGGCTCTAACCACATCATTACTAGTGAATCTAGGGAGCCATTCTTCATACCTCAGACGCATTTGTCGAGGGTAACCCGAAATTTCACTCATATCTAAGGGTTTAAAATTACTTGGGTCCCATTGAGAAGCCATGGTTGGATTTATCATTAGTGGAGTCGCCAGATAAACCTTCTGGGAATCACCCTCAGTGGAGTCGCCAGGTAAGCTTGTAAAGTAAGAAGGCTTTGAGGAAAAAGCTTACCGAAAATGTGTCATTCGGGGAAAATTGACTCGTTGTTCCCCGAACACTGCACCAAAATGTTATCGCACAATCTATAATTTTCCAAATCACAAGGCAAGTGGGACAAGATTGGTGTAACACATGGTTAATCATATCACTGTCACCTTAATAGGATACCCCTTTCTGTTTAGGAGAAGGATAAATCCACTCCAAGGGAGACGTCCCAAGACCTAGTGGTTTGATGAAGGGAAAAGGATGAGGTAAACCACCCCTCTCTCTAGGTCACTCAAGTCAGAATGGTATTGCAAGGTTTATGTCTTTAAGAGATCAAGAAAATGTAAAAGATGAAGTGTACCTGCCTGGAACAGGAAAACATAACATATCATGGCAGTTTTAAGTACAAAATGATATTAAAGCTTCAAGAGACAACAAACCAGTGAAACATATGCTAGCTGATATAAAATTGTAGCAATAGACAAGTTCACAACAACAATTAGTAATATGTAACAGATGCAAGAAATATTCTTCAAAATTTCTCTAAAAGACAATGAAAGTATAACGTTTAATGTATATAATGATAGTAACTTGTCACGAACAGATTCTAAAGTTTTTAGCTAGCAATAACATTGAAGTATGCAAAAAAGTTGTTGCTTTAAGATGGCTGTAGCAAACGATTATAACAACATCAATAAAATTAGTGTCCTAGGCTAAGTTAGTTTTAGTTAGTGAAAGCTAGAAAGACTAAGGTTTAAGTGTTGGTTGATTTCTCAAGGAGATAGAGTTTGAAGATTAGTGCCTTATGTTAGCACTTTGTAAATCCGTTCCGCTGATAAACATACAACGAAGGTAACTTTTTCAACCAACTTTGAGACCTAAAACTAGCCTTTCGGATCTAGAGAGGGCTCTCTCGGAAATGGCATGGTCTCCACGCAGGATATGACTTTGAAAAACAATGGCTAGGTTTAACACCTATGATATAATGGGTTCTGGTTGTATTGATGCAGAAAGGTAAGACTTGGGCTATGGGGTGGATTTGAGTAAGAAATGAGACAAATGACTTAGTGACTGGATTCAGGAAGATAAGGCTAGGCGAGCAACAACCTTCAGTGTAAACCGTAAAGTGTGGCGAGAGAAAACACAGGAAGTAACTCAGGAGTGCCGCTGTGGATGAATTCAGAGTTAGCTTCAGAGGAAAACATTTTATCTAAGTGGTGCGAACAAGGGGTGTCGTACAACGAATCCCCAGGTTTGATAATTCGTTCCGAAATAAACAGAAAGAGATATGAAATAAATATAACATGAAAGCACATACGCAAATAAAGAAGCACTATACATCCAACTATTACAACTAGAATCTTTTCATCAAATCACAGGACCTTTGCATTAAATTCCGGTCAAAACCCGGATTACATACAATAGTTGTTGTCTACCACATTTATCAACCAACCCCTTTTACATGAAAATGATCCCCATATATATAGAAAACTGATGTCACCCTTGGTTGTTAGGGTCGAGCTACTCTCTCCTGGAATCATGGATCCGTTTTCTTTGAAAGAGAACAATAACTTCAACGGATTCACTAAAAATAGAAAACCCGACTTTGCCAAATCATAATCGTAGCTGAAATATTCTTTACAATCATTGATCATGACCAAAATTCGACCATATGGTATTGATGAGCCATTATGTGCAGTGCTGGACACTCTGTCTCCCCTGCACAAGAAGTCTACTACGCAACAGTAACCTAGAGCAAAAAAATGCAGTGGAATGCGCATCAAACTGGGAAAATAGGTGTTAACGATGACATCGTATATCACTGATAAAAAACTGTTTTTAGAAACCGAGAGATGTTTATGTAGCTCAGCTCATTATAAAGAAAAATCTCTCTCGGTTTCTTTAAATTAATCTCCAGCTGGCCGAAATACGTGTCGCAAAAACATGTCTCGGACAGAAAATCATGAAATCTTAAAAATAGGTCTCAACAATTCCTTCGAATCTCCCAATCCATGACACATTTTACAAATATGATAGAGGTTTTAATTATTCGGTTTGTCCTCGACAAAAATCTCTCGGGGATTTTCAAAATTCCTCTCCAGTTGGTCAGAAATTGATCTTGAAGTTGACCACTAAACCAGTAATTTGCGCAGTGCGGTCTGTGGCTTGTGCGCAGGAAAATCCACTGCGCGACAACATCCTATGTGTGATAGCCCACTACGCGATGAAATCCACTGCGCAAAAACATCCTATGTGCAACAAACTCCTTTGTGCGACAACCTTATTTGCGCAACAACATCCTCTGCGCGATGACATTCTCTGCGCGACAACATCCTCTGGGTGACAACATCGTCTGCACGGTGCACAATGAATTTTGTAGCGCGCAGTTGCAAATGGAAAAGGGAATAAATAAATTAAAGATTCCTTTTCAAAATGACCCTTGGAGATGTTAGATGATGCCAGTCAGAAGAATAACATGGGTGCTAACATGCATGACTTTGAAAATTGTTGACAAACCTATAAGCTTAGCTATGAAAATCATGGTGCTAACAACTGGTTCCAATGAGGATGCTATCATCCCTGTGAGGTAACAAAGAACAGTGGACCAGGTGCCAATCCATTGGGCTTCTCCCGAACTCAACTTTCCAACTGTAAGTTGTAACCTACATCCGCTGAAAACCCAAAACTGTATATGTTCCAAACTGAAATACGAAACTAAGCTGAAAATGAAATCTGTAGATTGCTAAAAGAAATGCTCGTAGTACAGAGCTTATTCACACTCCTACCTACCCTAACTGCTGAAAAAAGATGTTAATCAAGTGAAATCAAAATGCCAATGCAACCATGCAAGAACTTTATCCACTTTTTTCTTTCTTTGCACATGCTTGCTCCAAAGCCTGTTTACTGATAAGCATTCAAAAATTTATCTATAAATTCAAATCTCAAAAGATTAAAAACATTGAGATTGTTTGCCGCCTCCAACAAAACTACAAATGGATCCTCCAGAACACACATAAAACAACAATCATGTTTCACCTATTGCACTGCATCCTTGTTTTCATGCAATTCAACATGTTGATCACCACAAAGACGATGAAAAATATGTCGAGACTGCTGGAAGTAACAATCTTCTGACTCAAAAGACAGTGCTGCTTGAAAAGAAACCCATGGTGGCAAGCCATCCATATCTAACACTGACGTTGATTGACCAACATATTTATTTCCAAGCTGATAGTTGATCATAGGTTGCAATTATGAATCGAGATACCCTTCCATGTAATCATCAACATGGTCATTAAAGGTATGAGAAGGTTGTTGGTCTTCCTCACTGATAACAATTTGCTCATGTAAAACAGTGTCACTGTGAATGCAGTCAGACTTCTATGCTTCCTCTCTTATCTCATGATTTGCTTTCAACAATTCAAAGGAAGAAAAACATAATGGAAGATAACTTTCATTTGCAAGTCCATTGCTTTCTTCATATTAAACATCATGCCTGGAGGATCTCTAATTTGAAACATTATAAATATTTTTCTTCGGCAATTTGAAAGGTGCAAAACACAATGGCGAAGTTCTTTTCTCCAATTCAAAACTTTCTTCATTTTCTTCACTGTTGTCATATCCACATTTTTCAATTTCTTTGGATTTATGAACACACTCATTTTCAGATTCATCTTCGACCAATGGCTGCCATTTCTTGTCAATTGTTTCCCATGAATCAGTGTGATTTTGCATCAACACACATTTCTCTGCCTCAGTGATGATTTTTAAATTTTCTTTCAACAATTTAAAAGAAGCAAAGCATAAAGGTAAAGAATTTCCTTCAGAGGATTCGATACTTTCTTCATATTCTTCTTGGTAGCCATGATATGTAGGTTGATTTCTCTCATTACACTGCTGAAAAGGAACATTTTTTGATAGAGAATGGGCAGTTGGTTGTTCTAGGAAGTGAACATCATAACCATCATCATATTCATCATATATAGGCAAATCAACAACATTTGCAATGTCATCTAACACGAAAAAGCTTGGGACATCAACCTGCTTCTCAACAAACTGATTTGCAAATTCATCTTCTTGACTATCTACAAATGAATACATAAAACAATCAGCCCCGTGCTTATCATGGGACGGATCAGAAGCTAAATTAGCTACTTCTTTTTCAAGAAGTGGAATATAATCCTTTGCAAAATCAACAGCATTTAAAGCTTCAAGAGGACATATGATATTATTAACCCTCTTCTCAAGATTCAAATCAACTGTTCTTTGTTCATATTCATTGTCATGTTCTTTAACATCCAACTCCTCATTTCGAATTTGTTTAAATGCTTGAATATTGTCTTCAACTTCTTGAGCATTGTTGAACATCTGTTGCAAAGACATAGACTTCCTCTCCATCAAAAGAAAAGATAAGTTTGATTGAAAGGATGTTACATAATGGACCATGGTAGCAACTTTAGGAGGTTGGACTTCTTTAGGTAGTTTATAATAAAGACTAAAATTTGAGATGGTTTCATCTTTCATTCTTCTCATGGCATAAAAATTTGAAAGAAGTAGATCCCATGACTTTCTCTCATCCCAAAATCTACGGAAAGCTTCCCTCAATTCATCCCACGAGCTAATCAACTGAGGCTGCAAATGTCTGAACCATGCTTTGGCATATCTTTGTAAGGACCGAGAAAAGGCCCTCATAGACACATCATCATGTTCGATCTGAAAAAAGTTCTATAAAATACTCAAAGACCTGAATATGTTTTTTAGCTAACTTTCCATCAAGCTCTCCATCGAACCGAGGAAGGTACTTATAATGTTTCAGAGGAAAGTCATGAAGGATGGAAGGAAGTTTAAGAGGACTGTATCTTTCTTGAATCTTGGAGGGTGTAGGATTAAGAACAGAAGGTACAAAATCAACTTTGGTTTCATTAAGCTCACAAGAAAGATCATGAACATCATATGGCTTAGAGGAAGGAGCTTGGTGAATATCGACTATACAAGAAGGAGGTATACATACAATATGCAATAAAGGATATACAAGGGTAGATCTCTGGGATTCATTTGAACATAGTAAGTGAAGAAATATTCTTTTGACAAACTCAGGAAAGGACAAGAAGATATTGATAAAACAAAAAAGTACTTCTTGAACTAAAATTAAGCTCGAGTACCTTATTTTTCCATATTGCTCTTCCATATCTTTGACAATAGGTCTCATTCTCCAGTGGAGTCTTTGAATCACATATGAGGCTTGATTGGAGTCGCCATTAAGACTTTAGCTCTGGATCCTTCTACCAGTGGAATCACCTTCAACTGATTTTCGGATGTGTGGATTCGCCAGAGCAGAAATACAACTAATATGTGCCTAAGTGTCTGCTGCTCTCAGAACTTAAAACTGAAATGATGTCATTCTTCCCAGGGAAAGTTTCAATCAATTCTGTCCCCGACAATGGAGCCAGAATGTTAGCACTCCGTAAATCTATTCAACTGATAAAAAGACGACGAAGGTAACTTTTTCAACCAACGTTTAGACCCGAAACTAGCCTTTCGGATCTGGAGAAGGCTCTCTCGGAAGGCACGGTCTCCGCGCAGGATATGGCTTTGAAAGCAGTGGATAGATTTAACACTTAGACAAAATGTTTTCCTCTAAAGCTAACTCCGAATTCGTCCACAACGATGCCACTGAGTTACTTCCTATAATTTCTCCCATCACAAACTACGATTTTATACTGAAGGGTGTTGCTCACCTAGCCTTATCCTCTCAAGTTCAGTCACTGAGTCATTTGTCCCATCTCTTCCTCAGATTGACTCCGTAGCCAAAGTCTTACTTTCCTGTGCCAATATAACCATAACTCATTTTTATCAAAAGTGTTAAATCTAGCCACTGCTTTCAAAGCCATATCCTGCGCGGATACCGTGCCTTCCGAGAGATCCCTCTCCAGATATGAAAGGCTAGTTTCGGGTCTCAAAGTTGGTTGAAAAAGTTACCTTTGTCATTTGTTTATCAGCCGAATAGATTTACAGAGTGTTAACACCTTACAAGGGGGTGATGGAGTCAAAGGTGGCGGCTTCTACTTGGGGCTAATAACAATGATGATATCACTAATATAAGAAGGAAAGGACCTAGGAGGAATAGAACCTTAAGTCCTCCTAGGATCCAAGCTTTGAGAAGGACACTAGCTAGGGTGTAGGCTCTTCTAGGCCCTAGCGCCTCCTTCCTCTTAGACTTTTTTGAAAATTAAATTTATAAGCAACCATAATTAATAAATGCTTCTAAAGTGCTAGCACTTTATGGATTTAGAGGCTTGACAATTATGAAACCAATCTAGTGAAGCTTAGTAAATGAAAAGTGAAGAAGTAGCACCTTAAGTTCTTTACTTCTAGGGTTTTATCTAGCATGCAATTTCATAATCTTTACCATGAGAAAGTAAACAATGCCATAACCATTCCAATGAAATGAGAAAAAACAAATCTACTTACTTTCAACAAGAATAATCATGCTAATAAACACTAGATTGCCTAAACACTTCACCAAAATTGATCCAAGTTGCAAAGAAAAGCCTCCAAGACAAGTGCACCTTCCTTATTTCATCCAAAGGCACCCCAAATAGAGGGTGCAAATTTTAATCCTCTTCTCCCACAAGTAGAGTTATGATGAAAAATGAAAGTGTTTTGTGTTTATTTATACAAAAATTTGACCTTTAATTATTTTATAGGTCATAAATCGAGACCAACCCTAAACATTCACTACAAAAATTAAATTTTACAAATATGCAACAATAAAACCCCAGTTGGGTGATGTCATTCCCTTTCTATGGTGACGTTGAGCTCTCATGATGTACGTCCTACCTCTAACGATGGAACGTTGTCCCTCCTAGGGCTTAATCATACCACCTTCTGCTAGAACAACGTGAAAATTTCCTTCTTTCACTAGAACATCAATGCATGAAACCCTAGCCCCTCCAAGATGATGTCATGGGCTAGGTGGATGGTATCTAGGCCTCCTAAGGCCATCATCCAAGTGAATGAAGGTAGGGATCTGTTAATCCTAGGGCTTTCGAGTTAGATCCAAAGAATAGCGACTTCCTTCTTCATGGTACAAGTCAACAATCTCCATCATCCCGCTTACATGGGGTCTCAACATCCATATTAGCCAGGCTTTAGGTCAGACTAGTCATCTCATGAATTGGCCATCCGCAGAGAAAAGTCCTACATAAACAAATCTGACCTCAAGGGGTCCATAAGTCTAGAGTATCATGGCGGTCAAATCACATCCTAATAGTCAAATCACTTAGAACATGTGCATCAGACCCTGGCAAACAAATGCTCAAAGATGTTATGCAATTTGCCAAATTTAGGTTTGGAAAGGTTCTTAAGATGTCCTATTGGTTCAATAACCCCTAGGTTTAGGGGGTTTCCTAGGTGGAACCAATCCCAATCATGTGTGCATGTCATATGATGTGGGGTGAACTCTTGGGCATGGGTTCATGACATACGAGGGTTTGTATTGTCTTACCTAGGTAGCCTCTGTGGGGTGGGCTGTCACAATGCAATCTTTACAAGCCCATTTGTTTTCTATTCTTCTTATTAGCTCTTTCTTTCATGTTTCAAGGGATTGGATTTGGGTCCATTGTCCACGGCAGGTGTTCATATCACGAATGATGTCATTCTGAAATACCTTGAATGAGAAGGTTGGCTCGTGGTAGGACCATCTTTCCACATAGTCATGGGACTAAGAGCCCACTACCACTGACGGTGACCATATGATGGTAATTTTATACCGCTAAATACCTATGATTAGGATAGCTCGGCTCATGGTGAGACCTCCTATTCCCTAACAATTACCTTGAGTATTCATCGTCATTCATTTTGTGGGTCCCCATTATCTTTGAATAAGCATTTCATTGCTTTCTCGGGGATCCACAGGTGAAGCATCTAAAGGTTTATGATTAGTTTATCTTTGCTTTAGCTACTTTTTACCCTTTGGGCCTTTAACCCCTTCTTCCCCATAAAATGAGGGATAGCGCCTTCTTGGGTCAATACACCAAGATCAGAAAAGGCTAGAGGAGATGGAGAGGAAAAGTATGGAAATGTAGGTATAGTGAGAATCAATGATGAATTTTCCAAGGAACCTTGTGTAACCTATTTCCCAGGGTAACCAACTTACTAGGACCTGTGTACCCTTATAGGTTTGAATGAGGCAAAGAGCATAAATTCCAAACAAACGTTTTGAAATCGAAAAGATTCATTGCAACATGTTTAAATGCTTCAAATATCAAAGTGATACATACCATGATGCATGAACTCATTACCTCATAGAGCAATACCCAGCCTAGGACCAAAGCGGTGTGTTTGATGATGTTCTTTGGCGATGTTTAGGATCATCAATAAAGAAGGTCCCCTCTAGAGGGCTATGCTCTCATGGAATACTCCATGTCTAGAACCTATGGGACTCAAGACCTGATCTCCTTAGTCTTTGTTATACATTATTTTGGTCATCTTAGTGATCCTTTGACAACATGTGTTCATGTTCCCAAAAAGAGCCTTTCTCATGAGGAAAGTGACTGCAGCTTCCTTTTTCAAAAAAAGCCCTACTAAGGAAGGTGGATTGCGGGGATTGCATGTGCTTGGGGTGCTGCTTGATGCACGGTCATCGCACTTTGCCCTAAAATTGGTTTGATAATGCATGTGCTCCTAAAAGTGAGATGTGACGATGAAAGGATAAGAAAAGGTCAAGCAGCTTCATGAATGGTCTGAAGGAATCTTCTAGAAGGTGAGGTGTATCGTATGGTTGGGATCCTACTAGCTTCTCGATTTCTAGAAGGGAATCTTCTAGAAGGTGAGGTGGCATCTGTATGGTTGGGATCCTACTAGCTTCTCTGATTTGGTGGGATCATCCTAATCTCTTTAACCATCTCTCTTTTTCCTATATAAGGAGGGATTTCTCATGGAAAAGGTTAAGTAAGGAATTAAGGTTAACGAAGGTTGAATTGGGTAAGATTGTATGGAGAATTTTGCATTGGGTCATTCTTGAGAGCTTTATTTCAGTTCACCAAGCCATTGTCGATCTTCTTCATTCAAGTTTGGAGCAAGTGTGTGTGTTGGAGAAAAGGGTCATTGGAAGGGGACCTTGCAACATCAAGGCTTTGGTTGTAATATCCACTTTCATTATTTATAATACAGTGATATGTTTCTTTCCCATAAAACTCATCTCGTTTTATTGTATGATTCCTTGATCACATACATAGGTTCTCTTTGGGTATGCTATATTGCTTTCACTTTGGCTAGCTTGTGTTCTCTTGGAGATCTAATATCACAGGAGCACTGGAGTGGAGATAGGATGACGACGACAAGAAGAAGCGATATTTAAATAGTATGTTGCTTATCTTTTGTTTGATAGTTAATTCAATGATTAGAGCTTAGGGGAAGCGTCAAGTCCTGTTCTATTTTGTTATAGATCTTGGTGGATCTAGGGAAATCTGTTTATGTCCGCATTTACTAATAAGTCCCATAATAAAATTGGCGACCATACTAGGGATACGACCTCCTTTTTATTTTTTGCTTCCCATTTTCCTTTAGCCTACCTTCTTCTGATAATTTTCATTCTCTGAGCCTGTGGGTGATCCATTTAGACTCCCCGGGTTTAGAAGTTCTTTTGGATTTTTTGTCTTTCTCCCAAATTTTCAAAATTTACAGAGCTCATCGCACTGTACCTTACTGAGAGCCTGCGACGACCCTTTCTCGTCGCCCTCTTCTTAGCCAATCCAGTGTGAACACATCGCACTCTGCTTTGCCAGTGGCATGCGACGACCCTTGCTCATCACACTGTGTCTTATTCCCAACCTGCGACAACTCCTGTAGGTTTTGATGGAGTGATTCATTTTGCCGTCTCTTTACTGTAACTAGAGTTCATTGAATTGAAAATTGCACATTCATCTTTTTTTTCATTTTATTGGGTCAAGGTCATAACATCAACAATTTAATTTCCATGTCATTTTTGAGTAAACAACAACCTCTGAAATACATCGAAAATCTAAAATTTAATGAGTAACTTTTATTTTCTAGGTATCTTTTACACCAACATTAGCTAGGATAGCGCTTTGGAATATGTTGTGAGGTACACTCTCCAAAGCATCAAAACACACAATAATATCTTGTGATAGAGAGATTTCAAATCCAATTGCTACATTTTGTCCTGGGAAGCCCTTCTCACACAAGGGCAAACCTGAGGTCGCATTAAGACTAGCAGAGTTACTCACCCTTCTTTGTTGGTCTTGGTGTAGAGATTGCGCGTATTATGGGGGTCGCTTGAAGGTATACCCACAATGATGAGTAGAAGCCTTTCAAGTTGATTTCGGGCTAGATACCCTGACCTTGCACGTGGATAAGATTGTCGATTGTTTCCCCAGGCATCACTGTTGTAGTTGGTAACCTTAGAAACCTATCTCTTTAGGGTCTTTACACGAGGTGACTGTGGAGGGGCAAGTCTTCATGGTACATGGAATCGACGTTGGCCAAACTCACTCGTGCTCCTTGGAGGGCATACCCACAATTATGTGTGGGAGCTTGCACCATGGTGTAAGTTTGTTAAGCAGGTTGTCAATGTAACTTTTCCACCCGATTATCCCAACCCCTTCTTGTCTTGATTTTGAGACGTTGGATTTCATCACCAACTAGTGACTTCGAAATAAGGAGGTTTGTTTGTTTGGTTTGATTCTTAGATTTTATTAGTGAGTGTTGTTTGTTTTATCTAGTTGGCCATTGATTTTTTCCATTCCTTACTCGGTTCAACCAACATCATCCTTTGCCATTCACGTAGGATGCAAGGGTTGCCCCTGGAAGATCTGGAAGGCTACCAACCTTTGCTTCCTAATTCACTAGAAGCCTCTCTAGAAGGAGTAGTCGACCACAAAGTTGCTTTGGAAGTTGGAAGCACACACTCCTTGGAGGGATTTCGAATTGTTTAGGACTCCTTAGAGGATTTCCGCCTCCCTATCAATATGACATTGAGTGTTGTATGAAACCAACGTATGCTCCAGATGAACTCATCAGGAGAAATTGTTGTTATCGAAAATTTTGAAATACCTACTGGACCTAACGCAGGATCTAGAGTAGAGGATCCTCTTTTTCATAGTGAATATTTTAGGACCCCGGCTCACACTGCTAGAACTTTTAATCCTAGTTCCATCCCTTTGACAATGCGTGAACTTTATGGTAACCTGAGAGCGAATCCCGATCAACCTATGGCATCAGAAGTGCCTTAGTCGTCTGCCACCTACACGGTACCTTTGGACCATTTTACTGGTACTACCAGTAGTGTCACCACCGTTTCAGACCAAATATTGATTGGTTCTCACTCGATCCCTACTCTTCAGATGGCCCATTCTACTATGGTCCCACAAGCTACCACGATTCATACTGGAAATGTGGTTATTTCCCAAGCCCCGATTGGGACACCACTTCCGTCTAGACCAAATCCATCACTCCCCCTGCGTATAGAGCTCTGAATGCTTCTGTTGCTATCCCTACCAAGGTTCCGTCCGAACTTTTTGTTCCTCCTAGGTATAATGTTGTTGCTGGATTTGTTCCCACACCTGTCTAGGTTCTCTCTGGAGGGATTTATGTTCCTTCTCCACCTTTGCTTGGAGGATCTGGCCCTAGTGGCTCCAATCTAGTTGGAGGCACCAGTCATTCATTCATTTCTGGTTACCAGATTCCTGTTGG
>SNQJ01S0170811.1:0-20580 GCA_010110895.2 Picea sitchensis | reverse complement strand
CTTATGATGTGAAGTGTCTTTCAATTTTTTGTATAGTATTTGACCCTTCTGGAATGCTGTGACTAGTGCCATGAATGACTTCATTGCTGTTTTGATGATGTAGAGTTCTTGTCGCTATGTGCAGATGATGTGGAGTTCTTGTCACCATGTGCAGACGAAATTTCAGTGCTAACAGATAGTGTTCGCATAATGTTCGATATGAATGAGTTGACATATTCTTAACACCGAGGAAACCGTACTCGGTTTACATTGACGAATGATTCTAATCATACCCAGCCGTCCTCTGGAAGTTGTCTTCCTTTATCTGCTCCCGGGAATGACCCAGTAAGGATGACATAGATTTCCTCCTAGAGAAGGTTCGCTAAGAACCCAGAACAAGGGTTCGAACGCGTAGGTCTTATTAATCCTGGACGAGGAGGAACGATTTTGTTAACATTCCAAGATAGTAGTGTTGTGAGGAGTGATAAGTCGACGGATGAGATCTCGTCGGGTGAATCATAGTCATTTACGACCATTCGATTGACGAAAGTAACGCAGGCATTACATGCCTTACCCTCCCTCATCATGAACAACGAGAAATTGGGATCGTAAATCCCAAGACCCAAAAGAACGAATCTGGACCGTTAGATCTCGGTTCACATTACCCGACAGCCGTTGGATCGGGAAGAGTTGCACCAGAGTTAAACTCTAGTGTGCAGAAGAAGAGTTCCAGCCGTTGATCTCGGCAGGACGCGTGTCAGTAGATCCGGAAGGGTCGTGAATCGGGAACTTGAAGTTCTCGAGTACTAGGAAACCTTGTCGAGTGAACTCGCGATACGCAATTTTCCGATGCGATCTGAGCCGTCCATCCTCGGAGGACAGATGTCAGCGATCCAGAGCGATTTGGGACAATCAGAGTTCCTGAGAGCAAGACAACCATGATATCAAAAGTCTCGAAATCCCGAGAATGGATCCTAACCGTTGCTCTCGATAGGATACGTGTCAGTGTTTGGGAGGCATCGGGATTTTTACCATCGGAGATTTAGAGAGTATAGAACTGTTACATATTGAAATCGCGATGTGCGATTTCCCGAAGAGATCTGAGCCGTTCATGACAAGGACGCGTGTCAGAAGACCTCGAGGGATCGGGGTTCGGCAATTCGGGATTTTTGATAACAAGAAACTCACGACAGGAGGAATCCCGAAACCCCGGAACCCCGATGGGTAGCTATAGAGCGGTGGACGTATGTGGCAGGTCACATGAGAACGGAGCCAGCCTAGGGGAGCTAATGCGTGAGAAGCGCATCGGAGCTCGGAGGATCACGAGTCATAGGGAAGGGTGAGTATGACATTATAAACACCAAATCCCGATATTAAACGAGGGATTAGTGTATCTCTAATGCAGGTTTGTGGGAGATTAACCCAAAATTTTAAAATTATGATAATGGGTGTGTTACACTAAGCTTGAGGGCTTAATTCCTTGAATAATAATTTATTATTATTCCAAAGTGGTGTGAAAGGTATAATTTTTATCCTAAGTTCCTGGAAAAAAAGGGAACGCATACTTGATGGAGTGCATGTAGCTTCTTGGGCGACATGTGTCAGCCCAGGCACATGCAATTTAACCCAAGAATTGAACCGTGATGGGGGCTCTTCCTCCATTATTTCATTTGTTGTCTGAACCGTGTTACCTCTGCGTCTAATCGTTACATACCTCACATAGCTCTGAAATCTGAAACTGTGAGGCCAACCCGTGATGTTTTCCCTGAGAAGACGAAACATCCTCAGACTGTATTGTTTTACCTCTAAATTGGACCTCTGCATAACCACACACATCTCAAAAACTAGTCGGGAGGGAAAGGCTGACCTGTCAGTCCTGTCAACTCGGGTTTATCCACACTACAAATCTGAGTTCGTGCTTAACTATCTGGGTTGTTGTCGTCTGTGAAACCTGAGCATACCATAATGGTGTATGTCATGTGTGTTATAACTGTGGGTTGTTGTGGCCATCCAGTCCCTTGGTTGAGTGTGATTGGCTACCATCATTTGTTCCTTGCTGAGTCTTACTATTGTTCTCCTTGTGCTGGAACGGAGCTAAAAAAGCAGGTTGTCATGCCTATGTGGAACACTCTCTCCAGGTGAGAGAGGTGGTTGTGATTGAAGAGGCACGTTGTCAGGCCTGTGAGCGACTCTCTCCAGATGAGAGAGTGTGCAGAGGAAGTGAGAACTCTTGGAAGGGGTCATGTAGCTGTCACAGAGCTCAGAGAATTTCGGTCCGGCCTGTTGCTGAAGCCCAAGGCAAGGGAGGTTTAGCAGCCAAAGGACTGTCTGGGTGACAGTGAAGGTGTATAGTCCTAGGGTGGGACATGCATGTGAGGAATGAGAGTCTGTGAGCAATGGGCATAAGTGGCTCCTAGGGGATAATCCATCCTCATAAACTGTATGTCTTCCTGTTGACCTTGCCTAGACAAGGATTACCTTGCCCGGTGGAGCTTAGTCCCAGCTCGAGGATGACCTACTGCTGAGAGTGATGAGCAACGTGGTCTAAGGCTGGGAGGTTCATGGAAGGTCTGGACGCAGTTGGTGGTGTTGCCCCAGTTTAAAAGATAAGTATTAATTTTGTACTTGATTTATATGTGATGCATGGTTGTGTCTTGAAATGTTATCATGTATTTTGTTTTAAGTTTGAATTGTTGTTAATTTTGTTTAAGTTTGTATGACAGCAGTAAATCCGTATTAAATGTCTTAATTTGATTTAATGCATATTCTTTAAAAGTATGAGAATGTTTTCGCATAGTAGCGTTGCCCGACAGTGGGGTTGATGGCCAGGGACGTTACAATATGGTATCAGAGCCCATGGTTTCAATTCTAAGCCTGGATGGGTTGGATAAGTGGTCTTTGGACCCAAGGTTTCGAGTGGAAATGGTGTTCGGAGGAACCAATTTCGAACCTTAGAATGTTTTTGAGTGCCAAGGGGTTATTTGGTCGTGTTACGAAGCTCAGGAGGAGTAGCGGTAGAATAAAACCGCAGCTAACGTGGTATTTGACCAGAGAGAGAGAGCACTCAACACTTGGGGTGTTGGAGCCGTAGGATCTGTTTGGGAAAAAGGAGAATCATTTATGACTGTGACATTCGAAGAAGGTGCAGGAAGGTTATCCTGGAAGCCTTTCAGAGTTCAGAAGTTGGGAGAAGTGGAATGCGCTAAGGCATAAACTCCTAAAGGAGATCTACACCATAGATCCTAGGAAAATAGCATGACCGTTAGATCTGTGTCCAAGAAGACTAAGGAAAATCACTTCGGAGGATTTCAAGTGTGGAGTGTGACAAACTCCCAAAGTCTCAAAGTAGATTGCAACCGTTCGTTGCGAAGGACACGCGTCAAGAGATTGTGTACTTCATGTGGAAGTACTCGTGAGGAGGCAAGTGCTGTGAGTTTGAAACTCCCAAAGGCCGAAGTGTCGAATTTGCTCATAGTCATTGATTGTGAAGGAGGACATGTGTCGATAGATTGTGAACTCTGGGAGAAAGCGCTCTGGGCAAAAGCGAGCGTAGAGGAGTTGAAATTCCCGAAGCCCAAAGAGCTAAAGTGGTGAGTCATTATGATGTCACCTGGAGGTGACTTGGACACATGGGATGTGTGCCACGTGTCAGTGGGTTTAGAATTCAGCGAAGATTTAAATGGTATTTGGAACGTGACAAGTGTCACCCATCTGAATGGGTCATGTATCAGTCGCTAGTATGCCTCCATGTGGCATCCTATGTGAGCAAGGTTAGTGGGGCCCGAGGTTATGTAACGTAGATAAAGTTCGGAGGACCCATAGTGGCATTGATCATGATACATCAAGATCAACAGCCATGAGACATTGTGGGGACCCAAGTTGAACGGAAGCAAATTCTCCAAGGCGGTCCCACAATCCAAACCATGGTTTCGCTGAGGGGTTACGTGTCAGTGTCAGGAGAATTGCGGGATGAAAGGCGGGTTACTCCAAACCACCGTTGCCTGCCCCCGCAATTGGGAAAACGTTAAGTGATGTGACATAATAATGTCACCTAAGGTGACGTGGGAGTGTTCAAATATTAATGGTTGAGGGTGTGCAGATGTGAAATCTTCTGAAGTCTTGGAACTCAGACGCCTGAGGTTCCACAGGGAGTGTTAGCCATTGGATGTTGGGTAGATGTGGACCGTTGATCCACCCTACTGTGTGATTTCGGTAACTCGGAAATCTGAGTGATTATTGTATTATGCTTGCAAATGTTTTGAGGACGAAGGCCCGAGTACATGCTTATTGATCTAGCACTGGTCACGACCCATGGTCGCGTGGGTTGGGGACTGAGAGAATGGGGATAGTGCCCGAAAAATTAGCAGAGAAAAGCTCCGAAAGAAAAAATCTGCGGTGATTCTTGATTGAACAAGAATCACAGAGAATGGAAACTGAACGCTTTCTTGAGTCAGATTTGTTTATGAATGTTGTGGGATTTGTTAACGATTGATGGTCTGACAAATTTCAGTTGTCTGCATGTTGTGTTTGCAGAAGTTTAACAAGTGCCAAAACCGAATAGAATTTCCACTGAGTGCAAAAGAAATGGAAGAGACACAGAATGCTTCCAGTTCAGAGAATGAAGCTAAAGGGATGGATGTTCATTTGGGAGTTCAAGGGTCGAACTCCAATGGGCATGGAGAAGAGATAGATAAGGAAGGGCATATGATGAAAATCATTGAAAGATTGTAGAAAGATGCCCAAACTCACTGATCAGATAGCATAAAGATCATGAAAGATAAAGAACAACAGAGAGAATTCAACTTAAAGTTGATGAAGAGTCTGGAGAGAATAGAAAAGAAGTTAGACAAGGAGAGAGACTTGAGAAAAACAGGGAGTCACCAGACTTCTGAGGGAAGAAGATCAAGAAGTGTTGGTAGACACCATCATCACTCCTAAGGTTTCTCCAAGAGGAGGGCACACAATAGTTCAAGCCCATATCCTACCAGAAAGCACAGGAAATTTGGAGTGGTTGAATTGAAGGGCGAAATGAACAAGATTAAGCCTCCTACATTTGATGGAGAAAACAAGAAGGAGGAAGATGTGGAAACATGGTTTCTTGGCATGAGGAAATATTTCCAACTGCAGAACTATTCCTCTCATGTAGAAGGTAGAATTCCAATGTATCAATTGAAAGGAAAAGAATCCATGTGGTGGGATCAACTTGTGCAGGTGAAGCACATTAGAGAGAAAAATGTCACTTGAAAATAATTCAAGAGGTATTTCGAGAATAAATAATTGAATAAAATATACTACGACAGAAAGATGAAAGAGTTCTTTGAACTCAAGCTGGGCAACATGACCATTGATGAATATGAACGAAATTTTTTGGAATTGCCGAAGTATGTCCCTGATCTAGATTATTTTCGGCATGAAATGAGAGCGGAGATATAATAAAGAAATGCACAGAGATATCGTAGATATCTAATGATATAACAGAAATGTATCAGATATGCGACCATAAACATAGATATATAGTAATACATGATTTCTATTAATGAAAAAAATGTACAGAGACTATTAAAATACAGAGTGAAAGACTCGCTAAAATGGTGGCATCTTATCTCTGAGAAGAGATGTAACGACTACTCGCATTCACAATAAAATGATTACAATGAGGCTCTGAAGGCCTTTTTAAAATAAACAGGAATGCCAAAGACCCTAGACATCCAAAAACCTAACCCTAGGAGATGAACCAAAGTCATGTGGGCCCCGTTTGGGCAAGTTAGTACATCTACTTCCCGGGGTCTTAACTTTTGCACACGATATTTGTTTTAGGTGCATGATAGCTTGTTGAAAATGTATCATCGAGGAGATTCATTTTGGGGGCTCAATCATGCATTCGACTATTATTGAGAAGCTCGATCCCGAAAAACCTTCATTTAAGCCCTCAAAATGGCCCCAGAAGTTAAAAACTGCTAAAAATAGTAAATTACCAAAATTGCTAGAAAATTGTTTTGAGCCAGTTGAAAAATGTGGGTGGTCACCGATATCCACCTGGATCAATCCTCCCTCCTTATGAAGAAATGGTCTCCATTGTGTTGAGTGCCCAGGGGAGATGGAAAACCATTTGTTGAATCTGCATCTTAATGAGCTGCTTGCCTTGTTGGAGAAGTTGCGCTACTTAGCTTGTTGAAGGTTTTCACAAACATGTGGCTGGAAGGGTTGGACCTTTTTAGCCAATATGGCTACATGAGATGTCTGTGTGCAGAAGGAATCTTTGCGCTTTTCTGCAACCTTGTTGACCTTCTTCTGTTGGATAGAAGGTTCTTGGGGCGAGGCTGTAGTGGTTGCAGTGTCCTTATGTTCCCCTTTTGAATAGATTGTGAAGAAGCTAAATTTTACAATATGAGATACTACCTTGTGGCACTGTTTAGGTGGAACAATAGTTGGAACTACCTCTGGTATTATGTAGAGATGACCCCCCAAAGTAACAATGACACTACGGGGTCGAGACTCATAAACAACATGGCATCTCCACATATATGGTTGCCCAAGAGGACATCACATACATCTAGTGGGGTAACATCACATAATACCTCATCCTTGAAGGGTTGGATGTCATATGATAATCGACACTGTTGGCTGACACGAAGATCTCTTCCTTGGCGAAGCCACCCGATGTTGTATGGTTGCGGGTGTGGTGTTGTCGACAATCCCAACTGTTTGACGACCTTTGTTGAGATGAGGTTCTTCTGGCTTTTGCTATCAACAATAAAATGCAGCGGGGTCCCCTTCACCCACATCTATGAATGAAAAAGGCGCTCCCCCTCTTCAGGATCTGTTGGTTCTTCTGGTTGAATTGTTGTGGTCGCGACAATAGAAATGGGTTCTGCATCAATGATTTGTCCTTTACCAGTATTTTCAGAATCAAATTCTGAATCAGGGTTTGGCTCCTTGTCTTTGATCTCAACCACCAATGATTGTTTTGAGGGACATTCATCGGTGTTGTACTAGGGGATTTTTTGGAAATCGCACCATTTTTTGGTGTCCTTCTTTGTCTTCCCATGACACTTCTTTTCTTGTGGTTTGGACTAGTTTTTGGAAGACTGTTTGTTAGGGTCGTCTTTGTCATACTTTGGTTGTTGCAGATTTGTAGACCCGAACTCTCGTTTGTTTTGGTGCTTAAATTTCTCCTCCATTTTAACAGCATGTCGATAAGCAGCACCGAGTGATGAGATGTCCATAAAATCCATTTCAGTTTGGATGTATCTATGTAGATCCCCACGGTATTTTAGAACCAAATGTCATTCAGAGTCTTTGATACCCAGCTTGGTGCGCAAGGTATGGAAGGTATTGGTGAACTCTGGAACTGCTTGGCCCCTCTTTTGCCGCAGTGTGGTCCATATCATGTACCGGTCCTCATAGTTGACAACAGGGTAATATTGTTCCTTTACCGCATCCACAAAAAAATCCCAAGTGGGCTCAACCCCATATATTCCAGACTCCTCTATGGAACTTTAGTCCCAGTAAGTTTCTCACCAATGTTTGACATGAGGGAGAGCTTTAAGGAGTGTGAAGGTGATCTTTTCTCTGTTAGAAAAATTGTGAACAAAGAAATAACCTTCTAGCAAGTTTAACCATTTGTCTAGGGCTTTTGCATCTATCTGTCCTTCAAATACAGGGATATCAAAATTAAATTGTACCTTGAAAGGCGAGGTGCCTCTGAAGTGGCCGCTTGATGAAGATGTGCCTAATTCTATCGACAGGCGTTGAAAGATGTAGGAAAAATTCTCCATCATTTCATCCCTCTGTCATGTGAGAGCTTGCTCAAGCAACAGATTGGTAGGATCATCTGCTCTGTCATTTTTCTTTTTTTCCGCCATTGAGGGTTTATTGGGTGTGTGAGAGAGATTGTCCTCAAGAGATACAAGATCAAGACCCAACTTGCTATACTCAGACCTCATCGGGGACATGCACTGAAAAACGATTAAGAGCAGCTTGCTCTGAAACCACTGATCCAGATTATTTTCGGCACGAAATGAGAGCGGACATATAATAAAGAAATGCATAGAGATATCACAGATATCCAATAATATAATAGAAATGTATCAGAGATGCAACCATAAACATAGATATATAGCAATACACAATTTCTATTAATGAAAGAAATATACAGAGACTGTAAAAATACAGAGTGCAAGAGTCGCTAGAATGGAGGCAGCTTATCTCTGAGAAGAGATGTGACAGCTACTCGCATTCGCAAGAAGATGATTACAATGAGGCTCTGAAGGAATTTTCAAAATAAACAAGAATTCCAAAAACCCTAGACATCCAAAAACCTAACCCTAGGAGATGAAGTGCCAAAAGTCATGTGGGCCCCGTTTGGGTAAGTTAGTACATCAACTTCTCGGAGTCGTAACTTTTGCATACGATCTCTATTTTAGGTGCATGATAGCCCGTTGGAAAGGTATCGTCGAGGAGATTCATTTTGGGGGCCCAGTGATGCCTTCAACTATCATTGAGAAGCTTGATCCCGAAAAACCTTCATTTAGGCCCTCAAAATGACCCCGGAAGTTAAAAACTGCTAAAAATAGTAAATTACCAAAATTGCCAGAAAACTGTTTTGAATCAGTTGGAAAAGGTGGGCGGCCACCAATATTGACTTGGATCAGTATCTTTTATCAAAGATGATATTGTCAAGATTCAAAGGTATCTAAGTGGATTGTCACCTTCCATTGGTGACAAGATTCAGTATGATGACCCTAAGACTATGAAAGAAACTATAAGAAGAGAAAAATGCTTATATGAGAAGCAAAGAGAGAAGCCTACTTTCCGGAAGGCTTGGGAAGACAAGAATAAATTCAAGATGGATCATAAGAAGAAGGGAACTAAGCCACCCTTTTTCAGAAACAGTTCTCAGGGACAACCATCTTTTAAAGAGCCCAAGAAAGCTGAAGTGGGTGGGCAAATGCCAAGACTGCCACCTATGGAATGTTGGGGTTGTAAAGGGAATGATAGGTACAGATATTTTCCCCACATAAATGATAAATTGAGAGTTGTCCACAATGTGCAACAGGCTGAAACAGTGAAGGACATGGGCAATAGAATTCCAAGGATCTACGCATCCCTAGACAACAAGCAAGTTGAATATCAATTGCACATGATTGAAGTAGAAGGTATCAACAACCATGCCTTTACTATTTTAATTGATTCAGGAGCTAGCCATAGTTATATAGATCCTAGAGTGGTGGAAAGTTTTCATTTATCGAGAAGAAAACATGAAAATTCTTAGTTAGTGCAGCTGGCTACAGGAACCAAGAGAAAAGACATTGAGTTAGTTTCATGTCCAGTGGACATGAATGGATTGAGCACAAAGGTTGAATTAAATGTTTTTCCTTTAGGTTATTATGACTATATAATTGGGATGGACTGGTTGGACCAACACCATGCCATCTTTGACTGTTGTAACAAGGCATTCACTTGCATGGATGAGGAAGGAAATTGGAAAACAGTCCAAGGAATTTCCAGAGCTGTTTCTGTCAGAGAAATCTTAGCAATGCAGCTGAAGAAGTGCTACCAGAAAGGCGGTCAATTATTTGCAGCCCATGTGGAGGAAACACCTAATGATAAGGTGTCAAATATTGGAGATCATGTGGTACTAAAAGAGTTTGAAGATGTATTTTAGGAGATACCCGGACTACCTTCGAAAAGAGATATCGACTTCTTTGTAAACTTAATGCCTGGAGCAACTCCAGTGTCGAAAGCTCCTTACATAATGAGTACGCCAGAGATGAAAGAGCTGCAATTGTAGATTGAAGAGATTTTGAAGAAGGGGTATATACGCCCAAATGTGTCACCTTAGAGTGCCCCGATCCTTTTCGTGAAGAAGAAAGATGGGACGTTGAGATTATGTATTGATTTCAGAGAATTGAACAAAGTGACTATTAAGAACAAGTATCCTCTACCGAGGATTGATGACTTCTTCGATTAGTTGAAGGATGCAAAGATATTTTCAAAGATAGATCTCAGGTCGGAATATCACCAGGTAAGGATAAAGACATCAAGAAGACCACCTTTAGAAAAAGGTATGGTCACTATGAATTCAAAGTGGTGCCATTTGGGTTGTCAAATGCACCCGTTGTTTTTATGTGCCTGATGAATGGTGTATTTAGGGACTATCTAGACAAGTCTGTCATAGTCTTCCTGGATGACATTCTGGTGTATTCCAAGTCGGAGGAAGAGCATGAAAAACCTCTGAGGATGGCGTTGCAGGTGCTAAGAGAGCACCAACTGTATGCCAAGTTGAGAAAGTGCTTGTTTTATCAAGAGGAGATCTGTTATTCGAGGCATATTATTTCGAAGGATGGGATAGTTGTAGATCTTGAGAAGATTGAGGCCATCAGAGAATGGTCAGCCCCAAGGAACATGATGAAATTCAGATCCTTTATGGGTCTAGATGGTTATTACAGAAGGTTTATCACAAGGTTCTCGAGGATAGCTCACCCTATCACTTCCTTGCAAAGGAAGGAGAAAAAATTCCGGACATAGGAATGTGAGAGAAGCTTCCAGTGATTGAAGCAATTGTTAACCAGTGCTCCAATCCTGAGGATTGCAGATCCGAATGAAGACTTTGTAGTGTGTACAGATGCATGCAAAGAAGGACTAGGAGGATTCCTCAGTCTAAATGGATTTGTAATTTGTTATGAATCCAGAAAGTTGAAAGAGCACGAAAGGAACTATGCAACTCNTTTGGAGTTGGCAGCCATAGTACACGCTCTAAAGAAATGGATACATTACCTCATGGGAAGGAGGTTTGAACCGAGGACAGACCATAACGGTCTGAAGTATTTGTTTGATCAACCAACTTTGAATTCTAACCAAAGTAGGTGGTTTGATTTTCTCTGTGAATACGATTTTGATATCAAACATATCAAAGGGAAGGAAAACAAAGTGGTTGATGCACTCAGCAGGAGAGTGCATGAATTACATGCTACATCCATTAGCATGTACCAAACTGATATTAAAGGCAGAATTTCGAAGGCTACAAATACAGATTTGCAGTACAGAGAATTGGTAGTAAAGATACAGCAAGGTAAGATTCCACAAAAAGTGGAAAATTATAAATTGGAGGTTGATGGAATACTTCTGTACAAGAATAGAATTTATGTACCTAATTTCCAGGACTTGAAGCTTATGATTTTTCATGAAATGCATAATGTGTCTTATGTTGGGCATCCTGGATATCAAAAAACTATGGCAATAGTCAAGAGTCATTACTTTTGATCAAATATGAAGAAAGAGATTGCAGAATACATCGCTAGATGTATGGAGTGTCAGAAGGTTAAAGCTGGACACATGCACCCAACAGGGTTGCTGCAACCTTTACCCATTCCTGAGTGGAAGTGGGAAGTGGTGATAATGGATTTCATCACAGGATTTCCCAGAACCAGCAAGTAGCATGATTCAATCATGGTGGTGGTGGACAAGCTTACGTAAGCTTATTCCAATAAAGACTACTCACAAGGCAGCTAATGTTGTTAATATTTTTATGAGGGAAATAACATGATTGCACGGTATTCCCAAGACAATTATGTCTGACAGGGACTCGAAATTTACCTCCAAGTTCTGGAAGGGGTTGTTCAAAGGATTCAGAATGAATCTGAATTTCAACACTGCTTGTCATCCTGAGTCTGATGGGCAGACAAAGAGGGTGAATCGAGTGATAGAAGACATACTAAGGATGTATGTGATGGAAAAACCATCAAAATGGGAAGACTACCTACACTTGGTAGAATTCACCTACAATAATGGGTATCAAGCATCGTTGAAGATGAGCCCATTTGAAGCACTTTATCATAAAAATTGCAATACTCCAGTAAGTTGGGATAATCCAGCTGACAGGGTAGTAGTTGGGTCAGAGTTTCTCAAGGAAATGGAAGAGAAAATGCTAAAAATTAAGTAGAATTTGAAAGCTGCTCAAGATAGGAAGAAAATTTATACTGATAAGAACAAAACCCACATAGAGTTTAAAGTGGGTGACCATGTTTTCCTGAAAGTAGAAGCCAATAGAAGTTCCCTTAAGCTGGGAAGATGCTCCAAGTTGGCAGCCAGATTTTGTGGGCCATTTGAAATCCTAGAAAGGATTGGGCCAGTTGCATATATGTTTGCATTACCTGCATCCATGATTGTACATAATGTGTTTAATATTTCATTTCTTAAGAAATATATACCTGATACTAATCATGTAATCGATTGGAATGTGATTCAGGTGGAGCAAGAAGGTGTCTTGCAAGTGCATCCTGTGTGCATATTGGACCGGAAAATCAAACAGCTCTGGAATCGAGCCATAGGGATTGTAAAGGTCTCGTAGACTTGGTATGGTCCTGAGGAGGCGACATGGGAGCATGAGGATGTTATGCAGGCAGAATACCCACATCTTTTTGAAGATTTTGAAAATCTTGTTGATGTTGTGTAAAGAGTTGCACTGAGGACAGTGCAAAAATAAGGGGAGGGGATTGTAATATCCCCTGGTAGTGCCCCAATTATATTATGAATTGTAATCATGTTTTGTAGGCTGGTGATCCAAGTATTGATAATCTGGTGGGCTTATGTGTTTATTAGGCCGGAGAGCCTAAGTATTAAGGCTAGGAGCCTGATTTTGTATATGTAATTATGCAGATCATTAATATAATATATAAACATCGTTGTGTGCCGACCGACCACAAAGAAAGAGTGATGGGGGACTAAGCTTCCATAGATTGGGTAAGGGAGAGGGGGCTAAAAGGTTGGAACAGGGGATAAGCTTGAGGGCTTAAGTCCTTGAATAATAATTTATTATTAGTCCAATGTGGTGTGAAAGGTATAATTTTTATCCTAAGTTCATGGGAAAAAAAGGGAACGCATACTTGATGGAGTGCATGCACCTTCATGGGTGACATGTGTCAGCCCAGTCACATGCAATTTAACCCAAGAATTGAACCGTGATGGGGGTTCGTCCTCCATTCTTGCATCCAATGTCTGAACAATGTTACCTCTACGTCTGATCGCTGCATACCTCACGCAGCTCTAAAATTCGAAACCGTGAGGCCAACCCATGATGTTTTCCCTAAGAAGCCGACACATCCTCAATTTGTACTGTTTTACCTCTACATTGGACCTCTGCATAACCACGCACATATGAGAAACCAGTCAAGAGGGAAAGGCTGACCTGTGAGTCCTATGAACTCGAGTTTATCCACACTGCAAATCCAAGTTCATTCTTAACTGTCTGGGTTGTTGTCGTTTGTGAAACCTGAGCATACTGTAAATTTCTATGTCATGTGTGTTATAACTGTGGGTTGTTGTGGCCACGCAGTCCCTTGGCTGAGTGTGATTGGCTACCATCATTTGTTCCTTGTTGAGTCTTACTATTGTTCTCCTTGTGTTGGAACAAAGCTGAAGAAGCAGGTTGTCAGGCCTATGTGTAACACTCTCTCCAAGTGAGAGCTGGTTGTGGTTGAAGAGGTAGGTTGTCGGGCCTGTGAGCGACTCTCTCTAGGTGAGAGAGTGCGCAGAGGAAGTGAGAACTCTTGGAAGGGGTCTTGTAGCTACCATAGAGCTCGGAGAATTCTGGTCCGACCTGATGCTGAAGCCCAAGGCAAGGGAGGTTTAGCAGCCGAAGAACTGTCCAGGTAACAATGAAGGTGTATACTCCTGGGGTGGAATAGACATGTGGGGAATGGGAGTTTATGAGCAGTGGGCATAAGTGGTTCCTGGGAGAGAATCCATCCTTCTAAATTGTGTGTCTTCCTGTTGACCTTTCCTAGCGTAGGATTCCCTTGCTTGGTGGAGCTTAGTCCCAGTTCAGGGGTGACCTACTGCTGAGAGTGATGAACAGCGCAGTCTAAGGCTGGGAGGTTCGTGCAAGGTCTATATGCAGTTGGTGGTGTTATGCCAGTTTAAAATATAATTATTAATTATGTACTTGATTTATATGTGATGCATGGCTGTGTCTTGAAATGTTATCATGTATTCCATTTTAAATTTGAATTGTTGTTAATTCTGTTTAAGTCTGTATGACAATAGTAAATCCATATTAAATGTATTAATTTGATTTATTGCATATTCTTTATAAGTATGAGAATGTTTCCGCATAGTAGCGTTGCCTGATAGTGGGGTTGATGGTCGGGGACGTTACACTCTACCTTGGGTGAGACTTCATATGTTTCGCAGGTGTTGCCGAAAGCGCTGGTATGTAGGGTTTTGTTGGTGCATTGTTGAAGCATAGAACCCCAAGTCTTCCCCTATGCCAACAAATGGTTTCGTTGTTGGGACCTGAAACTGTGATTGCTGGGAACTGAAGAAAAGAGAAAGCTCTGTGCATAGATCTGTTGTTGTTGTGTGCAGTATTCTAATTGACTTGTGAAGCTATGTGCTAAGAAGGGAACCAGATCTGAAGAAAATAGGTAAGATCTTAAAGCTTTGTACTCTGATAAAGGTGAGATAAGTGGAAATTTTTGTTTCAAAAGTCTGAATCTAGGTATGTTTGATAGATTTTTTCCTAGTCTGAAAACTAGGGCACAACTATAAGAAAGAAGATTTGATATGAATAGATCTGATAAAGAAAATGAAAGATATGTTATTCCTATGCATAGAAAGAATTTTTTGACTAACAAGTGGATGCAGGATCCTAGAAATAATTTTTTGCAGGTCCATCACTGTGATCCTAGTGTGCAGTACAGGAAAGGTTGGGGATCATTTAAGAGAAAGAGAGGACTGACCATTTTCTACAGTTGCAGAAGATCGAGACATCTTGCTAAGGAATGCCTTGGTAGAGGTCTCATTTGTCTTTGTTGTAAATCTATTGAACATGAGGTTTTGGATTGCCTTAGAATGATTGCTAAAGTTGAAAAGATGAACATGAGATAAGAAAACCATGAAGAAGGTCAAAAGACTAAGAATATGCTAGAGCACCAGAAAAAATCAGAGGCTATATTATTACAAATGAAAGAAACCTTAAATGATCACAGAGACATTAGTTTACCAGAGATCTTAAAAGAGAAGGAGTGCATAGAAACAAGAATAGGAGACTTCGACATAGACTGTGTATTGGATGCAGAAACACAGGTGAATATCATGACAAAAAATACTTGGGAAATTTTGGGAAAGCATGTTATAATTCCTTCATTGTGAGGGATAGACTTGTTTAAAAGAAATATGATAAACCTATGTGGAAGACTTACTCATGTACCTATGATTGCCCATAGAACATCGACAGAAGAAGAATTTGAGGTCATTAAGTTTGTTGAGAACAATGTGCTTTTTGCACTTTTGTTAGGAAGGACCTGGATTGAGAACGATCAGATCCGAAGGAAAGAAGAAGATGAAGCCATAGAACAAAAAAAGAAAGAATTAAGGGATTTCATGGCTAAGAGAATAGCGCGCTTAATAGAAGAACGAGAGAAAAAGTCGAAGCAACTAAGGGTCTCGAAGTTTAAAGAACGCAAGAAGGCTTAAAGAACCTATCCACGCAAGAGAGAAGTGCACCTACCCTAGAAACAGTAAGAGAAGAAGTATTACCCTCGAAACCTCAGAAAGACCCTCAACAGTGCGAAGTTACTATGCTAAGAGAAGATAAGAATAAAAATGGAAAGAGGAACCCATAGACTCAGATCACAGGAAAGAAGGCAAGAAAGTTGAGTAAGAAGAAAGCAAAGTTACAAAAATTGTAGGAAGTTCCAGAAAAGACTTCGCAGAAAGCAAGCTTGCAGAACTTAAACCTTACCAGAATAGCAGAACAACGCTGAAAAGAACTTCGACTTAGCGAAGCAATATGACCGTTGGAGGCATCCCAACCGTTAGAAGGACACTTCAGAACAGCTAGAAACACATTTATTTCCGGAAAGATCACCATTGGACCATTGGGATCGTGCCATAACGGATGAAACAGTATTGATTGAGGCATTATGACCTATGGGAGGAACCCATTACGACATTGTTTATTTAATCCGTCGAATGCCTCACCGGGGACACTTTTGCAAACTAGGATATTCGAGCCCACAAAGAACTGATTGCTATCGCACTATGCTTTTAAGACCTCGCCACCCGTTTTCTTACCTTGAGTGTCCAGTGGCTTACATAAGTTAATTGTTTATGAGCATGCATGTCGGGCAACCTTAGTGCAGTAGAGAAATGCGTCGAAGAGATTTTGATTGACCATATGGCTAAGAAGTTCATGTCCACAGAAGTACAGGCCTCATTGACAAGAGGATTGCAAGCATCTCCCTCAACTGCACGGTGATCCAGTCAATCTGAGCCATCCCGAACTGCAACAGAGAAGAGAAACAAGCATTGCGATGACCTAACGAATGCGAAGATCATCTCGTCGGTCTTGCCCGACTACATCCCACCTCTGGCTGGCGCGGTTAGTCGTGACAGCGTCCCGAGAGATTTTGAGTACACACTTATCACTGCGTACCTCCCAAAGGGGATACGCGCAGTTGGACCGCAGCTATTACTGATCCCTGATATTAAGATCATCGACTTTAACCTTGGATATAGGAAGAATTATGCCTTTCTCGCACTGCATAAGTACTTGACAAAGACGATTGGGAGGAAGCCAAAGATAGTCCCCCAACCATGGATCAAGGAGATCGTGAAGTCCACTATCCTTAACGTTATGAAGATACCCCACTTCGAAAGACATCAGGAAGTTACCGCGTGTGTTAAACTCCTCCTGTCGTGCTACCATGGAGATTATCTCTAGTTGGATAGACGCGTGACTGTGGATCCGACGTTGATCCACATGATCACTGGACTAAGCATGCAGGGACTAGACCCTCACCATTTCTACCCAGGGAAGGTTGTAGATCACACCCTAACGCAACAAGTAAACCTATGACGTTGTGGAGAAGGGGAAGCGAGGCTACAAGGTAGCCTCCATCCAAGATGGCGCAGTGTGCCTAGCTTGCTAGTTGATCGTTGGTAAGCTCGTCAGGAAGAACAGACTAACGTAAGTCACGGGGTTTGTCGTTGACCTCACAGGGAAGTGTGTTGAAGGGATGCAGATGAACTGGATGAGCTACCTTGTCAACAAGTTGGAGAATGACTGCCACGAAGTGTAGGACCAAGGCTATGAGTTCCACTTTAGCTGGTTGTTGATCCTCATTGCCTTTGTTGCTTGGGAGATGCTCGAGGGAGCGACATTCTTGGAATTTGAGCCATCAGAACCCTTGGTCGTGAGGTTCACCACCTTGTGGTATACGAGCGACATGGCGAAGCAATGGAAATCAAATGTGGTGTTTCATACCTACTAACTACAGCTCACATGAGCCATTGAGTCATTCCCCCGAATGACTCTGAACACCTTGCATACTTACAAGCCACTCGGAAAGTTCCACGCACACTGCCACTTCATATACATCACTACATGCAAGGATGAAAGCAAGGAGAAACTACAGTCGTACTATAAATTGACTGAGGAAGATATGAAGGAGATAACCAAGGAATGGCCTGCAGAATTCCTTGAACCAGTTGGAGATGTAGAACTCTCTGACCTCGACCTCATTGGAAGTCCTTTAGTCACGCGAGAAGAGTATGATGGACCAAGAAGCACTGAGAAGAAGAAGAAGGAATAAGTGCAAGAGATAAACAACGCATCGAAGGAGACTATGTCTGATTCACCTAGAGGAGGAGGAGGAGGTGACGAAGTAAACCAAGAAGAGGAAGGGGAAGAAGATAAGTAGGAACAGGTAGAAGTGACACCGCCTAAGGATCCCCTTATAGAGGCCGAGACGTCAAAGAAAATGAAGGTTTCTCCAAATAAACCCTCAACACGGAAGAAGTCATGAGCCAATAAACCACAATCACATACTGTGTTCACAGTAGATGATATGAACCTCATCATCGCAGTTGTAGCAGATACTTTGGAAGATATTTTACAGTGAAACGAAGTGAAGAAGGATACAATGTATGACAGAATTGAGGTGGAGCTGAAAGGGGTACAAGAAGCTCTCTATTCGAGCCACGCAGTGTCTACTGCGCCGTCGTCATCAGAAAGTATAGAATTGGGAGATGAGTCTGCCCAACTACGCAGATTAGCAGATGCGACAGAGACTCACCTTCGTCGAGTACAAGAGGAAAAAGAGCAGGCCACAGAAGCCTTGAAGCAAGCAAAGGAGGAAGCCCTAGAGCAACGTCAGGTTGTGTAGCGAAAGATGACCTCTGGGCGAAGTTTGAAGAGGACAGAGAATAGATCCAGAAAGAAAAAGAATAGTTGCTCGCAGAGCAGAAGGGAGTTAGAGAGGCAGTCACTAGAGCACTTTCTCTTTGTGTTGGGCTTCATTCAGATGGAAGAAGAAACCGTCGAAAGCCAAGTGGGGAAGCTCACTGAAGCCATTCAACAGCTTCAAGCAAGAGTAGCATAGCTATAATTACAAGCAGTGTCAATCACTCCGCAGGAAGTGCGAGATCAAAGGGAAGAAACTTCCAGGAGCGTAGTCGAACAAATCAAGGCATTGGCTTTAGAATGCAAGCAACTCAACAACCGAAGTGCGCAGACCTATGAGCGCCTTGCAGAAGAGAGCTGAGGAGATTGGAGTCACAGCTCCAGTAGGCGAAGCAACAAGCATCGACAGTGCAAGCGCAGTTGAAGCTTCTTTCAATAGTAGAGAAGATGAAAAGGTCGCAGGAGGAACGTCCAGTTTAGTAGCAGNAAGAGTTCGTCGAGTAGGAGGCTCTAGTGAAGCAACAAGTCGAGGCAGCTCGAGCTAAGCTCGAGGCCTTCGAAGCAGTGTTGCCTAGATCTGAGTGACTCGAGATGAGTCACAAGTGAGTGTTGGGGGCCTGTTGGCCCTTGACCAGGTCTTGAGGAAACGCTGGTCATCTTTGACCATTTTTGGGACTTCAACAGGTTGGTCAAAGATGGAGTGCCCAGGCGAAGTGGAGATCGTGGGATCTCTACCTTTTTGCAGGCTTGTTGGGTTTTAGGGTTTATGTAACAAGTATGGGATGTCAGCCCATGGGTTTACCCATGCTTAGGCCTCTTTTGTAATGTATAAATAAGTAGCTAGGCATTGTAAGAAGTATCAGGTCTAATTAGCTATGTGCAGGAAGATGTGTTAAGGATTGCAGAGCTAAGTGCAAGCATTTTGTAAGTGCTTTGTGCGCAGACTGTCTAAGGCTTTGTGCTTGGACCTAACTCGGGGAAGGAGGATCTGGAAAGGTGCACGCAGATCTCATGTTCTATGCGGAGTTGGCTTTGTGGCTCTGCGCATGTAAGAAGATTGAAATAGACTAATAAAGAAGAAGAAGAGTTGGTGGATGTAACCCCACACTGGGGTGAACCACGTATATCCTGTGTTATTTTGCTTTGTGCTATATTGTCCTTGTATTTTCTTAGTGCACTGCTATGATAGATAGATCTATGAATTCTTAATGCTTTATGATGTGAATGAATGCTAAATCCACTTTGATGCCATGTGTTGAATGGTTAGATGTGATTAGATCTTGATCTATACTGCATTGTTCTGTAACTAGGGTTTTAACCTATGATGTGAATAAGGGTTAAAAGACTAATGAATGTTATTGGCTAAGTGCTCTGTTATGTATTGTAATCACAGATCTATGTCACAGCTAGGTTGTAGACACTTGAGTCCTGCAACCCCCGCTGCCTCTACCTCGGGTGAAACTTCATCTGCTTCGCAGATGTTGCCAAAAAAAATGATAGTTAAGGTTTTGTTGATGCGTTATTGAAACGTTGAACCCCGATTCTACCCCTATGCCAACACTAATTAATTCACATTAATATGAAACTAATTATAATAAACTCTCATTGATTTACTGATAAATAGAAACCTCATTAATTCACTAATAAGCCTCATGTCTAAAATCAGAGCCTCACTGACTACAGCGAACGGTCTCTTCTGACACGATCAATTATATAATAATAAATACAGTCTACTTGCAAATAAATAAATAGTGAGATTCAAGATTCCATTGTATCTAAGTGTAGGTATTTGGATTTCAGACTTTGTTTTCTCTGAACCATCTGGGATTTCCATAAGTCCACTACCAAATAAACAAGGTTCCATTACAAGTTGAGATTCCACATTCAGATATGGGAATTATTTAAAAGTTATATTTAATGGCACTCCGGATGTGGATGAGCATTGTTCCCAACAACAATCCTCTAGAATTTACTTTTTCGAACTAGAGGATAATTACAAGTGAATGGATTTTTTTTTAATATTTGTGTAATTATATATTTATTGATTTTTTTTGTTACAGTTTATAATATTATTTTTATATTATAAAAAATTATTACAATTTAAATTTTTTATATAAATTTATATAATATTTAAATTCTTAATTTTCAATAATTAAAATCTTAAAAAAAACATATTACATAAATTTCAAATCAAAGATTTATTAAAATTTCTACTACAAATCCACTCTATGAATCCACTCTATGTAATGAACTTAGAAAATAAGCAAACAATAACATGAGAAAAAATACTATATTTTTTAAATTTATTTTCATCTTATATTTATATATACCAAACAATAACATGAGAAAAAATACTATATTTTTTAAATTTATTTTCATCTTATGTTTATATATACCAAACAATAACATGAAAA
>SNQJ01S0170808.1:0-20580 GCA_010110895.2 Picea sitchensis | reverse complement strand
CATCTACATTCACTAGATTTATGACCATAGTTATTGCATTTGTAACATTAAACATTGTAGTTTTGTAAGGGAGAGAAAGAGTTGTAGTTTCTTCTTTTTTCATTATCCTTATTATTTCCATATCTTTGAACATTCCTTGGATTGAACTCTCTATAAGCTTTACAATGTATTTCTTTATGTCCAAAATTTTTGTAGGAATAGCAATAACATAAGAAGATATATTGATTTATGTTGGAGGGATTCCTTCTGATGATTCTATTCTTTTAGTTATCTTTTTCATTAGTAGAAGGTGCAGATTTATGTTTATTTGGGATAGTTTCAAATGGTATTGTTCTTATTTTCTTTTCTTTTCTATTTATGGGTTTCTTAAGAACATCTGCATAATTGATTTTGTCATTTTCTTGTTTCATAGAGTGATCATATACTAGTCCTGTCCTATTATTTGATGATATCTGATTGCTAATAATGTTATTCAATATTTTTGAGTTGTTTTCAAATTTAGACTTAATATCTTATTTTTCTAGTTTCCCTTTTAGTTGAACTATTTCATTCTTCAATACCTTACACATTTGTTGTTTTTCACTGAGTTATTTATTCAATATTTATTCTTTTCTTTGGGTCTCCTAGAGTTGAGTTTTTAACTTAATAATCAATTGTTCTTACTCACTAATGCTTTTGGAAACTTCATTCTCTCTTGATTTAGTAGCTTCTTCAATCTCTAGAAGCTCTTCCCTTAGTAACATTTTTTGTTTTTAAGTTTTTCTCATCTCTTCAATTCCACAAAAGAAATTATTCTTCAAAGTTCAATTCTTCTTCATCTTCTGAGTGACTATCATCTTGGTTTTTTATTCCCATAAATAAAATCTCTAGCTCATCTTCTTCATTTTCCTCTAATGAACTATTGTCTTCTTGGGTAAAGAATGTTTTATTTTTCTTGTAGAACTTATTTTTATCATTAGTTTTTCTTTTCTTCTGATATTTGAAGGTTCTTTCATCATCACTTTTCTTCTGCTTAGGATGAGGACATTTATTGGCAAAGTGTCTAATTTTTCCATAGTTGAAACATATTAGAGGAATCTTTCCTTTGTATTTATCAGTCCCTTTCTTGAGTTTTATTATGAAGTTTGTAGTTTCTTCATCAGATAGATATGATAACTCGTCATTGGTCTTTTTCTCCTGCCCAATATTTGTTTTAGATGCTTTAAAGGTTGTTTCTCTTTTTGATGGTTTTTCATTCCATGTTCTCATTTCATATGCTGTAAAAATTCCATGAAGCTGATCAATTGTGAGTTTCTCAAGTTCCGGCCTATCTTCACTTGTAGAGATCTTGGCATCATATCTCATAGGTAATGATATCATTATCTTTTGTACAATAGGTTTATCGGTAAGTTCTTCTCCTGTTTCTCTGATTGAATTACCTCATCTGCCCTATGAAAATATTCAACAATGTTCTCTTCTTCTTTCATCTTTTAAATTTTTGAACTGAGTTCTATAGGTCTGTAGTTTGGCTTCCCTGACTTTGCTATCTCCTTCATTATAAAACCTAAAATTTGTCTCAGATTTATTTAGTTGAATTACAATGCATAACCTTCACACATATAGAACTTTTCAACCCTCCTAGAATTGCATTAACTTATCTTGAGTTGTCATTGCATATTTTCTTTCCTGCAGCATCTATGGGTGGAGTAGTTGGTGCAGTGTAAACAATCTACAACAAATTCCTAGATATCAAAAACAAGATCCAACATGAAGATTTTCATTCTTATTTTCCATAGAGCATAGCCACCTCCATTGAAAAATGGTGCTTTTTTGTTAGGCATTCCCTCTTGTTGATCCATCTTCAGGATCTAACTTTTAGTTGTTAGACTATGTTGAAGGAACCCACTCTGATACCAGTTGTTGGAATATTGAGAGGGGGGGTGAATCAGTATTACCCTTTTTCAACAATTAGCAATTACTTTTATATTTTGTTAATTACCACAATAGATCAACAATGGAATTGCATGTAAACTCAATTATATAAATATAATTAATAGGAATTACAAGGTTTTTATGAAGAATAGTGAAGGACACCAATCCTTTTTAGAGAACCAACTCTTAGAGACACAAATCCACTTCTTCAAGGAACCAACCCTAGGAAGCACCAGCTCCCTTATCTTTAGGGAACCAACCCTAGGAAGCACCAACTCCCTTGTCTTTAGGGAACCAACCCTAGAAAGCACCACCTCCCTTGTCTTTAGGGCACCAACCCTAGGAAGAACCAAATCCCTTGTGTTTAGGGAACCAACCCAAGTAAGCACCAACTCCCTTAAATTACACTTTACTTAGTAAAGGATATGAATCCTTCCTTCCTCCTCCCTTCCACCCTCACTTCATAAGAATCATCAGTTCTTCTTCTTCGACATTGTGTCTGTTTTGATCTTCTGATCTGGGCTACAGAGACACTTCTTCTTCATCATTCTTCCTTGATTATATGGTCTTCCAACTGGTGTGAGATATGAAGCATTGTGTCTCTTTGTTTGTACCATCGCACCTCTTCATTTAGATTAACAATAATAACGCTTGTTTTTTTTCATTATTATTCCAACATTATCATGAAGGCTTTTCAAATTAGTGAGAGTGTTTTTCATAAATCGATCACTGATATGGATCGATTTCATTTTTAACTCGATCCCATGCTTCTTTGTTTGATTCTCGATTTTTGTTGATCAGATATAAGATTTTTTATTATCTCTCTAATGCATAGCAAGTATTGAGTTACTTAAGATAAACCAGGACAAAATCCATATCCTATCTGATTTAACTTTCCTTCTTGACCGAGATAAATTTCTCATTCTGTGTGTTAAATTTCGCACAGAAACTCTTCGGGACCTTTATTCCATATGACCACAAGTGGTGATTGTAAAACCCTCTTTCCCCCAATTTGTAAATATAACTATATTGTCCAAGGAACTATGGAAAAATCAAAGGTGTGAATGTTTGATTTGATGGACCTTTGTATAAAAGGTCGATGAATGTAAATTGTGTTATTTTAATAGAAAATGGATATGTGTTGCATGACTATTGAAAAGGGGATGTGCTAAGAGAGACCACGAATTCTATGAAAAGGTGGTGGAGGGGACCAGGAATGGTTCTGTTAACCTCCACCGAACCAGTACCTTGCTGGATTAAATTGCTCAGGATCAGAACAACCCTCAAGACCTCCTCAAGAGTTAATGAGGGGATGGGGCAGACTGCCCATATGTAAGGCTTCTATACCTGACCACAGACTGGGAATTCAATCCACACGCAATCTTATTGAGGAAGGAAAGAGAGGAAGTGTGGTGGGTAGAGGGAGACCTGCGAAGAGTGCATAAACGAGAGTGGAATCTCTCGGGTCCGAGGAAGGATGGAGAAAATAAAAATGGGAGTGAGTTTTGATCCTAGAAAATAGAGACTGAGCCAGGAGAAGGAGAGTAACCTTCATTCCTATCTATTTTTGTATTGGGAGAAGGATAGTAACCTTCGTTCCTTACTTTCGTGAGCTAGAAGAAAGATATTGAATCTCAAAGAATAGTGGTCTAAGCTCGAGGGTGGCCAGTGGTAAAGCCATTAGGACTGACTGAGCCTATGGTTGGGTGGAAATGAGCACCCCTTTTAGCAGTTGCATCACGCCTTATGGTTCTCATAAGTGTTTTCATGCCTTTTTCTCTGAATTGGAAATAATGGATGCATGTGTATATTTATGTGTCTATAAATGTTTTTTGTATTGAAATGATTAAGTTATGAGTATGCATTTGTTCCGTCGTGAACTTATGCTTTTGCTTGATTTTCCAATATGCTCCAGTTTAATCCCTCGAAGGTGTTTCTCCCCAGGAAAATTATATCACAGTCCCATAATCAGAGCAAGCCTTTTGGCACTGCTAACGTCTCGATAATCTCATGAGTTTACCTCGCCCTGTTTCAGAGCTTAAATTTTTGTGAGTTAGGTAGGTGTTTCCCTCATACCAGTAGTCTAAGATACTTTGGACTTGCGCTCGAGTCCTTAACCAAAAACCTAGCTAATAATAGAGTTCATATCCCAAGATTCATCTGAAGGTCCATGTGACCTAGGTCGAGGAAATCTGCGTTAAAAGTAGTTATCTCATGAAGGTTTTGGGACATCGGGAGTTCAAAGTTCTGAGGTACCAAATTTAATGGTAATCAAACTTACCTTAACTACTGGAGTAACGAGTACCATATATGACTTAAGAACCTAACAGCAGAGATGGATGCCAACCATTCATCGGGAGGATAAGTTATCCAAGTCATTGGATCGACTAAAAGGCCCACTAGAGTTAACGAGTCAAACACCGACCGCTCGATTAAATTGATGGTGGGGAATCATTGTGGAGAGCGAAGGTGAAATTAGCAGACATGTTATTTCACAGCCTGCAATCAACCAATGTCATTGATCTCATTGGGAATGGAAGATCAACGGCCAGGATTAGATAGAGTCAGGCAAGCGCTTCCCAAATCGCGGAGATTGGACCCCGAAATAACTGTGAATTGTCTATTTGTGAATGGAGATTGATGGTGGGGAACCATTGCGGAGCGCGGAGGTCAAATTAGCAAACGTGCTAGTTCGTGGCCCACAATTCACCAACTCCATTGATCTCGTCGCGCTAGAGGATCAACGACCACGATTTGACTGAATTGGACGAGTACCTTTCAGATTGTGGAGATTGAGCTCACTGATAAAGCGTGAGCATGTTGGGGCCCCACAATCACTGTGAATCGTCAATCAGTGAACAAATTGGTATTGGTCAGATCATGACCGTTAGACCTAGAAAATTTGTCAGGCGGATAGACGTGATCTCCTTTGGAAACCCACGGAGTAACGTAGTTTGTATGTACCGTCGATATGAGAACAGGGACACGTGGTAGAAATCTGTCGACTCCGGGTGTAAGCACTCTGGGAGAAAGCAAGTGGAGAAAGGTTGAAACTCCCAAAGTCCCAAGAGTCGAAATCCATCTGAGTCGTCTGTCATTTGAGGAAAGGTGTCAGCAGATCTTCCATTTCGGAAGATAGCCACTTCGGAGGAAAGGGGGGGTCAAGAGAATTGAGAACCCCTGAAGCACATCATGATCGTTGATTTGAAATAGACATGCATCGACAGATCATCGAATTTGGGTGAAAGCACTCTAGGAGAAAAGGTGGTGTGAGAATCCAGGACTTCCAACCGTCGAAGTCCCAAAGTGGACTCAATCTGTTGATTTAGATGGATGTGTGGCGCTCGATCCGGGACTGTGGGTATGGAGTACATTGGAGGAAAAAGAGTTGGAATGCCCAGAACCTCTAAAAGTCAAATCCCAAAGAAGATATTAACCATTGTTGGCCCTTGGTTATGAAATTATGCAAAGATCAAGAAAGAAAAGGGAGAATGCAAACTTCGCGGAAGACACAGTGACTGTTATTGGGTCAAAGTGAGAAAAAGAGCAGAAAAAATAGAGCGAAGCTCAAGAAAGAAAGTCGTTGGACGAGGATATCGGGGATGATCGATAAGAAAGAAAGAAGGATCATGGACATGTCAGGAAGCAGAAAAAGGAACCATTGGATGCTTTGGAGCACCGCGCGAGGAGGAAGGAAAGACAGGCTAGTGAATCCCAGGAAACATGGGTCAAGTTGACCTAGGGTTTTAGATACCAAGGGTTTTGGTATCTAGGGATTTGGACACCTAGGTTTCGGCCTAAGGTTGTTGGTGAGATATTGTAATGTATAAATAGAGGTCAAGAGGACCTGGGTTAGGTTGGTGTCAATATAGGTTGTCATTGTTGATGTGAGTGATTATTGTATTATGAGAGAGAAGTGTTAAGTGTGGGATCCTTCTGGTATTGTAAGATCTTCAGTTGGGTGAAAAGATCAACCCTGCAGCTGGGTGCACAGGGAGGGAAGAGAAGGAGATGAGAAGAAAGAAGATCTGCTAGCTAAGAGCACAGACAAGAACTGTATGCTTTACCTCAATATATTATAGCACAGTTTTGTGGACATAGCCCTAGAGAGAGGGTGAACCACATATATTGTGTGTTGTGTGTGATTGGTATTTGGTATTTTTCATTGATATATTGTGACTGCATTACTAATTTAGATCTAATTATTAGATGTGCAGAATAGATCTAAATTGATACGTGATATATGAATGTTGTGTTGTTCTTGTGCTAGATCCACTTGATATTCCCTTTGGTTGTAGACATCTCTATCCTGCAACCCCCTCATAACTACTTCGGGTGAGACTGCATCTGCTTCGCAGGTGCTACTAAAAGGGCCATTAGTTAGGGCTTGTTGGTGCACTCTTGTAGCGTTGAACCTTGGGTCTGCCCATGTGCCAACAAATGGTTCTGTTGTCGGGACAGGAATATTTTTAAGGGAATGTCAAGGTGGTTTCCATCGAAGACAGAGATTCAAAAGTGGATAGAGGATCAAGAGAAGGACTTCACCAAAGCATAGAATAAGAACCCTAATATTAGCATTGAAGATTAGATATAAAGATATATCTTCACTGATATACACGAGATTTTCTTTGGAGGGATCCATCAGGAGCTATATAAGTGGCTAGCTAGATTAGTCGATACCCAGTTCGAGATCTAATCTAGACTTCCTATGGTTTGGACGTCGGAGTTGATCAAGAAGGTCAAGAAAGTTGATAACACCGTATCACGAGAAGTAGATCACGGGTTCGATAGTACCATTGGAGGGTACATCACAAAGTTTGTTGTTGACAGAGTAGAGTCGTACAACCAAGTTGAAAGATATTTCTTTAAGGGACCCAGAGGAAAGTTTTTACAATTCCTGAAGCTGAGCCTCAAGATGTTGTTGCATGAGAAGAACATATTGAAGGTACAATAGATTGGTTGGATCCGGAAAGGCTAATGTTCAAGAATTCGGATAGCGATAGCGACACAGAAGCTGGACATACACGCAGTGGGAGAGTGTTTCGAGAAGTCCACCTTGAAAGCTTGTTTAAGCATAACTACGGGGAGGAGGGTTTCTACAGTGGAGAAGAAGAATATCTAACGTACGAAGAACATTTAGAACCCGTCGGGACAGAGGAAGGACAAGCTAAATAACTTCACCGAGGAGAACCTAAAAACTCAGAAACTGCACAGACCATCAAAGTAAGTATTGTTATCCTTCATGTTGATTCAGTCTTAAGCAACCAAAGTAATCCCAGTCACCAAAGAATCCAAATCACTGTCAATAGTAGTCCACCACACATTCAGTCAGGAACCCTAGGAAGATCTATGGAAGATGGGATGAGACTCCCTATCTTTAGGGGAGATAGATCTAAATATCCCAATCAACATTGGTTTCTATGTGAATCTGTATGGAACATTAATAATGTCATGGATGAAGCTATCAAAAGAACCTAGTTCAGTACAACTCTCAGAGATCGTGCACTGAGTTGGTACATGAAACTTGTCCAAGGACTTGCACAGCCTAAGCCATTGAATCAGATCAAGAGCGTGTTGATTGCGGAATTCAAGAAACCTAAGTCAGAATCCCAATGTATCACAGAGCTGAAAGATATCATGCAGAAGGTAGTTGAACCTGTTTCGAAGTTCAACTAGAGATTCAAGACCTTAACAGGCCGATTAACTTTTCAGATCCCAGACGAGAAGAAAAAGGAATGTTTCATTGATTCCCTTCTACCACACATCAGAGTTCCCTTGATGCAACAAAAGATTGCTTCGCAGTTTGAGGCATTGGAGATCGCCATGAAGCTAGAATCAGTCGCCATGGGAGAATCTAGTTCAGGTACGAGTCAGATCTTGAGTCAGCTAACTAGCTTGTCTCTACAGGTCGAAGATATGAAGAAAGACAAGGGAAAAGATAAAAGAGAAGACATTTGGTGTGTCAGATGCAGATCAGAAGGTCATGACAAGAAACACTGCCCTTTATTCAATGAATATTTGGCTTCTGGAGCTCTGAGCTCCTTGAAGCAAGTCACCTTACCCTGGTGCGAGGTATGCAAAAATAGACATCGTACTGGTGAGTGATATTATATGAAAAAGTATGTTCAGACACCTACGAATTTGTATTGTACATTCTGTAAGTCTATAGGGCATGTCGATAGGGATTGTAGGGCTTATGATCTCATGCATTAAAGGTCGAGAGACATATATAAGATCCAAGGTGAAGTACAACAAGAAGGAAACACTACGCAATACAACTCTCCAGGAAGAGGAAACTTCAATCCTCGTGGTGGATTCAAAGGAAGAGGAAGAGGAGGAGGAATGAGTCTAGGCCAAGGAAAGATCATCTGTTATAACTGCGCACAACCAGGACACCTTGCAATGGATTTTCAGAACTCTTGTACTACTTGCAGCTACTGCAGCTCATTTGACCATGTTATAGAAGATTGTCTTGTACTGCTAGCTAAGATTCAGGAAAGATGAGGACCTCATCAGAACCTGCAAGTGCAACTGATCTATGTTGAACCTCGAGGAGAAGACCCTAGATTCGTTGTTATAACCAGAGGAGGTGTTGTTACAGGAGAAGACTGATTGAAACAAGGGAAGACTACAGAAGATTCGTGAATTCGAAAAGCTACAGAGAAGACCCAAAATTTTGATGCAAAGAAAGAAAGACAGATGTTTGAGAAAGCTAGGAAAGAATTCAGAGGAAACCAAGGCTCTGCATCAAAGACAAGACTAGAAGTGAGAGAATATGGAATGCCTCTGGCATTTGATCGATCTTCTTTTCCAGGAGAAGGAAAAGAGGTAAGCAAGCCCATGGAATTCCTATACACTTGTATTAAATTGATTCAGGATGAAAATGGTGTACAAGAGATACAACATCTAATCAGACAATATGAGCTAGGAAAGATAGACCCCTTGCTGAATAGGGAGGTACACAAAATTGGTCAGAAGAGAAGGAAAAATAAGGAATTACATTTCAACGCTCAAAAAGGAGAGTATGAGATAGACTATGTGGTCCTCGACTTAGGGCCAGAGGTCAATATCATGATGAAGCAAACCTGGGCACGGATGGGAAAACCGAATTTGATCTATTCCCTATCAGGCTTAGGATGGCTAACCAGCAAGTTGTCAGCCCATTTGGACGATTGGAGAATGTCCCTGTGGACATTGATGGAGTAAGAACATTTGTAGATTTTGAGGTAATTGAAATAGTTGATGACAGTTTCCCTTACTCTGCGCTATTAGGAATTGATTAGGCCTTCAATAAATCTATTGTTGTTGACTTAAAGAAAAGATGTATGAATTTTGAAGGACACAGCCTTAGGGTCACCACACCTTTAGATCCAGCTGAAGTTCAGCGATACATAGATCCCATCATAGAAGAATATTGTGCATACGCACTAGAAAACATATACAAGCTAATAGCCAGACAACAGGATTACATTAATCCTACAGTCGATGGGAATCTAAGCTGGAGAAGTGACAATGCATGCTCATCAAACTCAGAAGAAGCACTGGAGAACTAGCAGAACCATATGTATGAAGTATCTACAAGGAGATGTGTTAGATTAACCAGATAAGTTCGTTGGATCGACACAACAGTAAGTAACCTACCCAATTTTGATGGTCTGAAACCGTTAGAAGACTTCCTATCATAATTTGAAGCAAGTGTACCAACACAACAAAGTTTGTTGGCAATGCATGATGCCTTGAAAGCCACACCAGCAAGATGGTGGGGGACACACAAAAGTAATATTATAGATTGGGTACAATGTTGTACTCTAATGACAGCGCGATTCTCAGCACAAGTAGAAGGTTTCGAAGTTCGCTACACAGGTCGAAGTTGCCCAAAGGACCATGTGTGAAGCTGTGAGGAAGCCTGGAACAACATTCCTCAAGAACAATGGGTGCACAAATTCATTACCATGTTGTACACGACACCTATCAACTATTACTTTCAAGAAGAACTGCGCCTCATCACCACAGATTGGAAAGGTATGACTCAGAATTTTGTAACTACATTCTTATTTGAAATTCAATTTCCTTCAATAGATTAAGCACTGTTGGCTATGAGATAGAAAGTATTCAAGGAGGTATATATCCTTTCCTTAGAAAAGGAAGAGGATGAATGGACTGCGCCTCTCCAGAAACTGTAGGGTTGTTACAACATTAGTACAGATGAAGACGATGATCCCAGGAAGGTGAACATCGCAGAAACAGAAGGTCGGAGAGATGTGGAAGGGTCATGACTTGATTTACCATTTATTTGACAGCCGATCAAAATCAATAAAGTCAATATTGGAGAAGAGGAGACATCGAAGCTTGCCAATGTTGGAGATTATTGGGATGTTTCCACCATTGACAAGATTATTGAGTTGTTGCATGAATATCAGGACTTGTTTCCAACCAAGTTTACTGATATGAAGGAAATCAAAGGACCTATGGGAGAGATGAGGATCCCCTTAAATCCAAATGTTAGACTAGTCAAATAGAGACCTTACAGACTAAACCCTAAATACAAGGAAAAAGTGAAGATTGAGCTTGACAAAATGTTGGAAGCAGAGATTATAGAACTTGTGGAAGAATCAGAGTGGATAAGCCATATGGTTGCAAGACAAGAAAACAAGAGAAATCAGGATATGCATAGATATTAGGAAGTTGAATGATGTTTTTTTGCATGACCCCTTCCTTACACCATTCACTGACGAAGTGTTAGATAATGTGGGAGGCTAGGAAGTATATTCTTTTACAGATGGATTTTCAGGATACCATCAAATCCGGATTTCCAAGGAAGACCTCCATAAGACCACATTTGCAATGGAATGGGGATCCTACCAATATACAGTGATGTCATTCGGATTGAAGAATGCCCCAGCCATCTTTTCCAGGGTGGTGGTCGAAGCATTCAAGGAATTTCTACATAATTTTTTAGAAGAATACTTTGATGATTGGATTGTGTTTAGTTTGTTGAAAAATCACATTGAATGTCTAAGGCTAATGTTGGATAAATGCAGGCAGTGTCAAATTGCTTTGAATCTGAAGAAGTGCATTTTATTTTCACCATTTGGAGTTCTGTTAGGACATATTGTATGTAAGCAAGGATTGTTGGTAGATCCATCAAAGATCATTATTATAGTTGACCTACCCCCACCTACAACAGTTAAATAGTTGTGCACTACGCTGGGACACACAAGATACTACAGGAAGTTCATTAAGGGATATGCTCAGATCACAACACGCATGGAGAAGCTGTTGAAAAAGGATTGTCAGTTTAGTTGGACTGAAGAATTAAAGCAGAGCTTTGACACACTGAAAGAGAAAATGGTTACTACGCCCATTCTGGTTTTCCCAGATTGGACCAAGGAGTTTCATGTGCATGTTGATGCATCATCCATTGCATTGGGATATGTGTTAGCACAACCAGGAACAGGAGACATTGACCACTCGTTAGCCTTTGTTAGGAGGAATCTATCCACGGCTGAGATTAATTATACCACTACTAAAAGAGAGGGATTAGCCATGGTGTATGCACTGCAGAAATTTCACCACTATTTGTTGGAAGGACACTTTAAAATGTTTATTGATCACTCTGCATTGAAGTACCTAGTCAACAAGCCAGTGTTGGGGGGAATAATATGAAGATGGCTTATGTTGTTTCAATAATATGATTTTGAGATCATAGTAAAACTAGGAAGAATGAATAAGGGTCCCAACCACTTGTCAAGGTTGGAACATGGATAAGAGCCCACTAATTTGGAAGATACATTGTCAGATGCATAGCTACTAGCTATTAGAAATATCAATGACCACTTCACAGAAATAGTCCAGTTCATGTCAACAGGAATGACACCTAGTGAGTATACAATTCCACAGAAGAAACAACTAGTAGTGCGCGTTGCATATTTGTCACTTATAGATGGACATCTATACAAAATGGGACCGAATGAGATATTACAAAGGTGCGTTATGGAGGCAGAGCGAATGCTAATCCTCGCAGAAGATCATGAAGGCATTGCAGGAGGAAATTATGCAGGGAAAGAAACTGCGCAGAAGGTTCTTAGAGCTGGCCTTTGGTGGCCTACCTTACAAAGAGATGCTAAAGACTATTCCAAATCCTATGATGTATGCCAAAGAGTTGGGAAACCATCCAGAAGAGATGAAATTCCATTGGCACCACAATTGACCCTACAAGCATTCGTGAAATGGGCCATTGACTTTGTTGGACCTATAAATCCACTAGGAAAGTGTACAGGAGCAAGGTACATCATCACTGTGATAGAGTACTTGACTAAATGGGCCGAAGCAAGAGAAGTCAAGGACTGTAGTGAAACTATAGTTGTGCGCTTCATATTTGATGACATCATAAACAGGTTTGGATGCCCAAAGATCCTCATGAGTGATCAAGGAACACATTTCATAAATAAGACAGTTGAAGCCTTGACTAAAGAATTTACAGTGCACCATCAGAAGAGAACAGCGTACCACCCTCAAGCAAATGGGATAGTTGAAGCATTCAACAAGATCTTGGAGACAACACTAACCAAGATTTGTTGTGTGAACAGAGATGATTGGGATTTAAGAGTACCAGCAGTGTTATGGGCCTATAGAACCACTTGTAAGAAGCTAACAATACAGACCCCCTTCAAGCTGGTATACGGTCTTGAAGCTATTGTTCCCATGGAATATATGGTACCAAGCCTGAGAATTGTTGCTTTTACAGATATGGATGACAATGGAGTTGTTCGAGAGAGGCTCACATAGTTGGTCGAACTTGAGGAAGATCGATTCATTGCAGGATTTCATCAGCAAGTTTAGAAGGAAAGAGAAAAGGCCTACCATGACAGGCACATCAAGCAGAAAGTATTTAGACAGGGAGACCTAGTGTTGGTCTATGACAGCAAGTTCATAAAACATCCTGGAAAGTTCAGAATGCATTGGCTAAGGCCATATGAGATCGCTTATGTTACAGAGGGAGGAGCTGCGCAATTGAAGATGTTGAATGGAGAATGGAAGGAAGGATTAGTGAATGGGATTCAGCTGAAGTTGTATTATGACAACCAACTACCTTGAAACTCTCAGTAGAAGCATGAAGAAAAGGGTCTAGGTACCAGGTGCAGTTGAAATTGGGTACCAGACACAGAAAAGACAGTATGCAGAAGGAGGAAGAGGAGGCATAAAGCAGAAAGAAAAGGTTGCTCTGGGCAGCCTGGAGTTGAAGTAAAACAGGAGGATCAGATCTGAAGTGCCTCGGGATGAGTCACAGGTGAGTGTTGGGGGCATGTTGGCCCTTGGTTATGAAAGTATGCAAATATCAAGAAATAAAAGGGAGAATGTGAACCTCACGGAAGACACAGTGACTGTTATTGGGTCGAAGTGAGCAAAAGAGAAGAAAAGACGGAGCGAAGCCCGAGAAAGAAAGTCATTGGAAGAGGATATCGAGGATGATATATAAGCAAGAAAGAAGGATCGTGGATATGTTAGCAAGTGGAAAAAGCCACCATTTGATGCTTTGGAGCACCGCGTGAGGAGGAAGGAAAGATAGGTTGGTGAAGCCCGGGAAATATGGGTCAAGTTGACTTAGGGTTTTAGATACCTAGGGTTTTGGTATCTAAGGTTTTGGACACCTAGGTTTCGGCCTAAGGTTGTCGGTGAGCTATTGTAATGTATAAATAGAGGTCAAGAGGACCTGGTTCGGGTTGGTGTCAAGATAGGTTGTCATTGTTGATGTGAGTGATTATTGTATTATGAGAGAGAAGTGTTAAGTCCGGGATTCTTCTAGAATTGTAAGATCTTCAGCTGGGTGCAAAGATCAGCCTTGCAGCTGGGTGCGCAGGGAGGGAAGAGAAGGAGAGGAGAAGAAAGAAGATCTTAAAGCTAAGAGCGGAGACAAGAACTGTATGCTTTACCTCAATATATTATAGCACAGTTTTGTGGACGTGGCCCTAGAGAGAGGGTGAACCACATATATTTTGTGTTGTGTGTGATTGGTATTTAGTATTTGTCATTGATATACTATGATTGCATTACTGCTTTAGATATGATAAGTAGATGTGCATAATAGATCTAACTTGATATGTGATATATGAATGTTGTGTTGTTACTGTGCTAGATCCACTTGATATTCCCTTTGGTTGTAGACATCTCTGCTTTGCAACCCCCTCATAACTGCTTTGGGTGAGACTGCATCTGCTTCGCAGGTGATGTTGAAAGGGCCAGTAGTTAGGGCTTGTTGGTGTGCTCTTGTAGCGCTGAACCCTGGGTCTACCCCTGTGCTAACAACCGTCAATCACCAAGGATGTGTAGCGCATGATCCTTGACTCTGGAACGAAGTACTTCGGGAGAATAGAGTGTTGGAATGCTCGGAAATCCCGAATGTCAAAGTTCTGAGATGAACCTAAGCCATTGATTTAAAATGGATGCATGGCACTTGATCTTGAACTCTAGGTACAGAGTACTTCGAGAGAAGAGGTTATGTGTGCGTTCGGGAATCCCGATTGTCAAAGTCCCGAAGTGAATCAGATTCATTGATTCCCTGAGGATGTGTGGCATCAGATGGTGCAGTTCGAGGGATTAGTACTCTTGAGTTTTTGCGAGGAGGTGCTTCAAATTCCGCCAAAGCCCAGAGGCCCAAAGATCTTAAGGGATGTTGATCTTGAGAGAGAGCAGGGATCATTGATCCCTTCACGCTAGTTCGAAACTTTGCCACTTTGGAGTTCGGAGGAATTGGCGTGTGATGAATCAAGAACTCGAGCTCTCGCTCTTCGGGTATTCGGCTATTCATGACTCTGGGACTTTGGGATACTCGAACTTTGAAGTAGTTCAATCCCTCCAGATTTTTACCTACCAAATAAGTCATAGAATGGCAGTGACCACTTGATGTCGGTTAACACCTCCATTTAAGCTATCCTTACACTATTCTTGATCAACGGTCAAGAACTATCTTGAAGTAGATCAACGGTTAGATTTACTTCGTGATTCACGCTTGATCTATCCTTCCACTATACTTGATCCAATTCCTATGACCTAATCAAACGTTGAGATGGATGGCCAGGATTATTTCGGAGTTAAGCTTGTGTTAGGGATAAACCTTCTTCCAACTTTTGAACCATAAACCGCATGTCCAAGCGTCATACACACATCATTTTGGAGCTTGGAAGGGTGGTTTTACAAACCACTTTGGTTGACTTCTGAAATAGCTTATACTCAGTGGTTGTGAATGGCTCATGTCCTCGTCCTTTACCTATTCTTGATCAACGGTCGAGAATGACTTCGGTGCTTTCAAAAGTTGGTGGTTTTAGACACTGGTTTCCCCTGTAGGACATACTCCCAAAGTGACGTAGCTTGTTGACATCATTGTTGATGTGACACTAGCCAAGTGATTTCCATGTATCACTTAGATTTGTGACTTACGTATATATAAAATACCAATTGTACATTAACACTTGTCACCATCTGAATGCACCACGTGTCCTTACTGATGTGGACTATGATGACATGGGCTCTCAATGTGTGTGTCACGTGTATTAATTCGCGACTTAGGAACTCCCGCCTTCAGGTAAACTTACATGTTCTAAACCTTTTTTCACCAAAGTGGTCAGCGTCGAAGTTGACCACAATTGGACCCGCCTATCATAATCCAGCGTTCATGTTAGGTAGATAGAGAAGTAGTGGGGGGGGGCAGGGGAGGGCCCATAGTTATAATAGTAGAGGCCATTCAATGTAAAGTGGACTAGGTCCACTATATTATTAAATAAGGCCCACTATGGTAGTTAGATATAATAAATCGGTAGTTCGATATAATAAATGTAAGATGACTTCTTAGAATGTTCTACTACTAGAAGATTCCTCTTATAGAATGTTCTTAGGTGATGGTAGCACTATATAAAGAGGTTCAAGCAATGTAATGCGACATGAAGAGAAGTATTGTATTTGGAGTAGTATCTCAATAAAAGGAATCCCCCTCGAAGAGGCAAGTGAACAGGAGAGGATCCCTTCCATAATAGGATCCATTGTATGGTGTTTCCCTACCTCAAGGGTTTTCTTATAATAAAAGTGTGGTTTCTTATATATTTATTTGTGGATCTATTGTGTATTTACTGTTTGTTGTGATTATATTTGTATATATATTCAGGTACATTACAAGTGGTATCAAAGCACTTTTCTTGGCAAAAGAAAGGAAGATTTTTTTTCTCTTTTTGCAGATTTTTTTCTAGGGAGAAAAAGAGGACGGAAAACTTCAGGTTCAGATATGAAGCTTTATGAGATTAATTTGGAAACAAAAATTGGTTATTTAAATTCCTCTCAGAAAAATACTCAATTTCAAAAAAAAAATCAACTGAAATGGAGTCTGGAAAGTAAAGTTATGAGCATTTTAAATTCAACAGTTTTTCAGGGTTTTTCCAGAAAAAAACGCGATTTTCTGTAGTAATTTATTTTTAAACCCTTGTTCTATTTTTTGGGTTTTTTTTTGTGATGGAGAGGAGACTACAGAGTCCATAAATTTTCATAGGGTGCTCATATTTCTACCAGATCAGTTCCATTGGATAAATCATTTTAAGATTTTTCTTTTGGTATATTATAGGTGGTGTTTCCAATGGATATGCACTCTCAACTCAGGGAAATTCTACACATGATTGAAGCATTCAAAGCCGATATACAAGACCACATAGATCATTATCACAATAGCCAATGGTAATTGGCTCTCCTTCAAGAGAGATATCTTATGGAAGACATCATGAATGAATATCATCAAGAAGTGTATGCTTGGTATGATTTGGAGGATGATTGTGATGATTGGTATATGGATAGTTATCATTTATGGGATGACAACCACTTCCATCTTCTATTTGATGACTCACCTTCACCTCAGGTAGAGCACATTATGGAGAGTAGTCCAATGCCTTCTATGCACACTATTTTTCAGTATTCTCCAGTACTAGTGTGTTATTCAAATGATTTTGTAGATATGGAGGGATCTACATATTTGGATCCCCATGATCAATGTAGATATTTGGAGCATCATTTTCAACTGGTTCTTGAGTTCAAACATATTTTGTGTGGAGTTCACATGAGCACTTGGAAATGGGACCCCGGTTCACAATGGAAGTTGGACTACTTCAGCATGATGGTTTTCATTTCTCCATGGGACCCTGGTTCTCTAGTCTACTTCAACACTATGGTCCACACTTATCCATGGGACCCTAGTATATGGTTGTACATCAAGCGTTGAGGACAACGCTTTCATAAGGGGGATGGAATGTTAGGTAGATAGAGAGGTAGTAGGGGGGGTGAAGGGCCCATAGTTATAATAGTATAGGCCATTAAATGTGAATTGGACTAGGTCCACTATAGTATTAAATAAAGCCCACTATGGTAGTTAGATATAATAAATGGGTAGTTAGATATAAAAAATGTAAGAGGAATTATTAGAATGTTCTACTTCTAGAATATTCATCCTCTAGAATGTTCTTAGGTGATGGTATCACTATATAAATAGGTTCAAGAAATGTAATGGGACATGAAGAGATTGTATTTGGAGCGGTATCTCAATAGGAGGAAGCCCCCTCTAAGAGGCAAGTGAACAGGAGAGGATCCATTCCATAATAGGATCCATTGTATGGTGTTTCTCTACCTCAAGGGTTTTCTTATAATAAAAGTGTGGTTTTTTCTATATTGCTCTATGGATCTATTGTGTATTCAGTATTTGTGGTGATTATATTTGTAGATATATTCAGGTGCATTACAGTTCATCATGCATTGTGCAGATCTAATGGTCCTTATTCACTTCAAAAATTTGGGGCTTCGACCTTCAACTGAATTCATATGTTCTTGGCTTCTTTTCGCCGAACTGGTCAGCGTCGGAGTTGACCGTCTCCTTGTGATCTGACGGTTACCATATTTTACTCCAAATCAACGATTGACGTGACTTCAGAGCTTCGACCTTCGGGTAATCTTACCTATTCTTGGCTTGTTTTTTCCAAAGTGGTCAACGCTAGAGTTGAATGCTTCTAGGAAAGCATGATCTGATGGTTATAATTGATCATGAAGTTCTCCTTAGATCCGACAACTTACTTTTACTTCAGAACTTAGGCTTCGATTGTTGGCCCTTGACCAAGTTTTGGGAACACTTGGTCATATTTGACCATTTTTGGGACTTTGACAGCCTGTCGAAGATGGAGTGTCAGATGAAGTGGAGATTGCAAAATATCAGCCCACTTTTGGGTCCCTTTTTGCATTTTGGGAATATGTAATGGGAAAGGGATGTCGACCCATGGGTTTACCCATGTTTAGGCACATTTTGTATGTATAAATAGAATATAGGCAAATATAAGAAGGAGGAAAGAGATTCGAATAGCATGTCTATGTGATGTATGCTAAGTGCAAGTAAGATCTGTAAGAGCTTAGTGCCTATGTGAGACTTGTAGAAGCTGAGTGCAAATTATTGTAAGAAGTTGTAGAGGGCTTTGTGTTATAACGCAAGGAAGAAGGATCTAGCGAGTTGCATGGATCTTTTGTCCTGTGCGCAGTAGGGTTTGATGGCTCTGTGATTTTAATTGCTTGGCCGACGATAATAAAGAAGAAGAGTTGGTAGATGTAGCCCCAGGGTGGGGGTGAACCACGTAAATCTATGTGTTATGCTATGTGCTTTGACTTGATGTGTTTATCTATGCTTTTGCTAAGTGCTTTGATATATTTAGATAGATCTATTGATGCTTTGTGCTTCTTAGATGTATGTGAATGTACATCTGACATGTATGATGATGCTTAGTGCTGGTCTACTGAATCTGATCTATTTTACTGTTGTTAAGTAATGAAATCCTTTAGATCTAAGTGAATGTCGCGATGCTCTGTGCTATTTGCGATGTATAATAAGGGTTGAATATTGATGAATGATCGATGTTGAGTGCTCTGTAAGAGATATAATCACAGATCTGTGTCTCAGCTAAGGTTGCAGACATTTGAGTCTTGCAACCACCCCTGCCTCTACCTCGGGTGAGATTTCATCTGCTTTGCAGGTGTTTCCGAAAGGGTCGGTAGTTAAGGTTTTGTTCGTGCACTCTTGTAGCATTGAACCCTGGGTCTGCCCCTGTGCCAACAAATGGTTCTTTTTTCGGGACCTAAAGCTATGATTGTTGGGAACTAAGGGAAGAGAATCTTTGTGCAAGATTCAATTAGAAACCGTGGAAACTCTGTGCATAGATCTGTTTCCCTAGTGCACAACATTTTACTCGACCTGTGAAGCTTTGTGCCAAGAAAGGAAGGACAGATCTGAAGAAAATAAGCAAGATATGAACGCTTTGTGCTCTGAGAAAGGTGAAAGTGGAAGTTTCTAAAGAAAAGAGGTCAGATCTACAGAAAAGAGGTAAGATCTGTAAGCTCAATACTCTAATAAAGGTAAGAATAGTTAAAAGGTCTTAGATCCGGAAGCTTTGTGCTCTGTAGAAGTAAGATAAGTGAAAAATTGTGTTTCTAAGGTATAGATCTAAGTATATTTAATAGAGTTTATTCTAGTTTGAAAACGGGGGCACTGATAAATGAAAAAAAGTTTGATTTGAATATATCTGATAAGAATAATGATAGATATGTTATACCTATGCATAGAAAGAATGTTTGGACTAACAAATGGATGCAGGATCCTAGAAAGAATTTTTTGCAGACTAGCTACCATGATCCTAGTGCACAGTACAGAAGAGGTTGGGGATCATTTAAAAGAAAGAGAGTGTTAACCCTCTGTTACAGTTGCAGAAGACCGGGACATCTTGTTAAGGAATGCCCTGGTGGAAGATCTAGTTTCTTATGTTGCAAAGTTATAGACCATGAAGTATTGGATTGCCCTAGAATGATTGCTAAGCTTGAAAAAATGAATCTGAAGCAAGAAAACCCTAAGGCAGATCCAGAAGAGGCAGAACCCCAGCAAGAATCAGAGAAGGTATTGATGCAAATGAAAGAGACCATGAATGACCACCGATATGTTAAACTATTAGATATTTTCAAAGAAAAAGAATGCATTAAAGCAAGAATAGGAGACTTCGACATTGACTCTGTCCTTGATGAAGAGACACAAGTGAACATTATTCCATAAAGAAATTGGGAAGCTATAGGGAAGCCTGCTATGACCCCTTCATTAGGGGGAATATGACTATTCAAAGGAAAAGTGATGATATTATGTGGAAAACATGCTCAGATACCTATGACAGTCAATGGAACTTTGACAAAGGAAGACTTTGAGATTATTAAATTCATCGAAGACCATGCCTCGTTTACCATGTTACTTGGAAAACCTTGGATTGAAAGAGATCAAGCTATAAAGAAGGAAGAAGAAGAGGTTTTAGAACAACAAAGAAAAGAGTTAAAAGATTTCATGACGAGAAGGATTGCGCAATTGATTGAAGAACAAGAGAACAAATCGAAGCTATTTGACACTAGAAACCCAAATATCAAAACTACAAGAGCATTAGAGGACTCACAGAAGATTTTAGTATATGTCTCAAATATAGAAGAAGCATTACCCCTGAATCCTAGGAAAGAATCTCAGCAGTGCGAAGTGCCTATGCCTAAGGGAAATAAGAATCAGACTGGGAAGAGAATCACCGAGACGAAGCTCACTGGAAAAAAGGCTAGGAAACTAAGTAAGAAGAAGGA
>SNQJ01S0170806.1:31705-44856 GCA_010110895.2 Picea sitchensis | reverse complement strand
GATGGGGATTAAAAAAGATGAAAAATATTGAATGGAAATGCACTTAATTTATAGCCATAATTTTGATTATATAATTATTTGAATTGGGTAATAGATCGATTCAATTCTTCTTTAAGTAGTAGACAATGTTTCCTGTAACTTATGTTTACAAAGTATCCACAATACTTGTTGAACAAACTCAAGGTGTCTATCTACTACCTTTCCTTTGACCAATTGTCTGCGATATTGATTTGTGTTTCATAAATAGATGCAATTAGTTTGTATGCTTGTTGTTTAATAGTGTATGATTTATGCATAGTGCATGTACCATGCTTTATTGGAGTTTTCTCTGGTGTTTTATTTAACCCTTTTGCTGGCCATCATATGAAAAATGTATATCTTCATAGTGCTCTTTCGTTTTCATTTACATTTGAAGATGTAGACAACTGCATTTTCGAAAGATATATATTAATGTCACAAATCTAATGCAATTCGTGCAAAAAATAAGATCCTAGATCATATTGATACGATTCCAATGCATCTATATCTTTGTTTTCTAAACAAACCAATAAATGATGTATTGATCCATTTCCTAATTCAGTGGAAGAGTAACATAAATGCAAGGGGGGCGTGGAATGCATCAAATAAATAATATGCAAGAGTATATGAAAAAATGCATCCAATCTTAAAAGACGATTGCTATGTAGTAGATGGTCAATATTTCCATGTACAATACACTAATACTTATGTGCGGAGCCTTTTTCTTTGATGATTTATCTGCATTTCACATAAGTATGTCTTTCATTCTTTGTATAGTTTTTTCCCTAGCACAATGAACATTTGGTCTATTTTCATTCTTATGTAGAGAATTGATACCAATCCTCCCACACCCCACATTGCAGTGCTTCCGCATACTGGCACTTGCAATAACTCTACACCATGGATTGTGGGAAGCCATGTGACTTCCATGGTGGCTAGGTCATTTTTGGTAGGTTGAGTTGCTCGAATTTATGAGGAGAGGGCAAGGATTTAGAAGTAGCGCAAAGCAGATGTCCCAGTTTTGTATGGGCTAGATAATGGTTTCTATTTATGATTGACCATATTTCGAAGGTAATTCATGTGTGTGGAAGATACATTTTAGTAAATACGAGACATGCATTTTTCCTTTAAGCAATTAGAGCTAAGTAATGTATTTATGTTTGCAAAACTTCCTTGTCAAAATCCTTTTTTTACAAGGGATTTTTCAAGGTTGTTCGAAGTTTTTTTCTATGAACATATGTTCGCACTCGGTGCAGTTATGTCTTTTGCACCTCCGCACTTTGCAGAGGTATAACGCTATCACAACTAACACTTGTGTCTTTTTAATACTTGTGTGGTGAATTTATGCCATTTATCATTGTGCACTTGCACACCTCCTCACTTCTAATAGTTGGGCACTGTGAATTGAAGCAATTTGAGCTTGGTAATGTATTTATATTTGCAAAGTTTCCTAGTCAAAAGCCTTTTTTAAAAGGGCATTTTTTCAGGTTGTCGGGAGGATTTTTCTATGAACATATGTGCACACTCAGTGCAATTATGTCTTGGCACCTTTGCATTTCGCAGAGGTATATCACTAACACAACAAACACTGTGTATTTTCAATGCTTGTGTGGAGAATTCATGCCAGTTATTGTCATGCACTTCCGCACCTTCGCACCACAAATTGTAATAAGCGATGTAATTTGCATAATGTCCTAGTCATTTGTAACACGTTGATTTGGTCATATTTACAAGGAAATGACAACTATTTAGAACTATTTCCAAGTAGACGCCACACTTTTCTATGGCTTGGCTAGTGCCTTCTGTTTATAAATATGCATATTCTGAAGGTAATTCATGTGGGGAAAGGACATTTTAGTAAACTTGCGTCATCAATTGGGGCTTAAAGAAATTTGTGCTCCATACTTTATTATCTTTTGGACATTTCTTGGTCAAACACCCTTTTACTTTAGCTATTTTTTAGATTGTGTGGAGGATTTTTCTATGACCATATCTATACAGTCCGCATAGTTATTTGTTCCATGCCCGCACAGTGGGAATAGGTATGTCGCACGCGTAGGAAATAATTGGTATATTTTTGAGCATTGTGTGGAGGATCTATGTTGTTGATCCTCGTGGGATGCTATGCTTCCACAAGTCTGCATTTCTAATACTTCCACACTTGGTTGTGACAAGCTAGGTAATTTGGAGGATGGCCCAGTCATTTACGATGCATTGATTTGATCATATTTAGGAGGAAACAATAGTGATTTAGGGCTGATGCAAAGTAAATGTCCTGCTTTTCTATGGACTAGGTAGTGGTTTCTATTTATGATTACCTATGTTCCAAAGGTTATTCATGTTTGGAAAAGACACTTCATTAAATAGACATCATGCACTTGGCCTTCAAGCAATTTGAGCTGTCTGATTTGTTTATGTTTCGAAAATTTCGTAGTGAAATGCCTTTATACTTAGCGTTTTCTCAGGTTGTGCAAAAGCTTTTGTTGTTGCGATATTGTGATTCTCTTCACAAACATATGCTCCACAAAGAGAATGCTTACTCTATTTTCAATCCTTGTATGGAGAATCCACACTTTCAACCTTTGCATTGATAATTCATACCACTTATGGTATGTCATTGGCACACTTCGGTTCCTCAACACTTCTACAAATGACACAACTATATCATCCACACTTATGCACATGTATATGCCCCATAGAGCTGACCCTTGGTCTATTTAACAATATGTTTATTTTCAGATCTTGTATGGAGCAATGCCACGACTCATCCTTTCACATTACTACACTTTCACACCTCTACACTTCCAATAGTTCTGCATCGGGGATTGTGACAAGTGGTGTAATTTTCACGATAGATCACTGATTTATGGCACATCAATTTACTTTGATTTACGAGGAAAGGGTAGACATATAGAAGCAATGTGAAGAAAATGTGTTGCTTCTCTATGGACTTCTCGATGGTTTTCATTTATGATTACTCCTATTCAAAATGTAGCTGATATATGTGGAAAATATATTTTAGTAGATTCACATCATGCTCTTGGCCTTGGGGAAATATCAGCTCCATGATCTATTTATCTTTGGATAATTTCCTAGTCAAAAGCGTTTTTACTTGTCCATTTTTGAGGTTGGACAAAAGCTTCTGCTATGGCCATATCTCCACCCTCTGCACAACCATGTCTCCCACACAGTCAACACTTGGTCTATTTTCAACACATGTGTGGAGAATCCATACCACCTATCCTTTCACACTCGCACACTAAGGAAACAATAATTGTTGGAGATGCTGGAAGTATTCATCTAGTATCATGCTTTTATCTAGTGGTATGCCATATTAATTTATGTATTTGACAAACATGTGAAACTAGTTTCCTTGCTTGTTTTTATATGCCCCGCATCCACCAACATAGTTGAATCTAAAACATAGAAAATCTACTAATCTTGACATCTGACATCATGATTGCTATGTGTTCCAAAACAATCCATTCTTATTGTTTGATAATGTGCGCTTCATGCATACTATAATTACTTCATTTCATTGAAATTTGCATTGGAATTGGTGTAATGTTTAAGAAAAGCAATCATTTTTTTTTTAGTTGTATTACTCTATCATATTGTAGAATGGTTTTTTTTTCAAGTGTATCATATACGCCAAAGAAAATTAGTAGCTTCTTATAATTTTTCTTTTTTAGGGGTAGGTTAAATAGGTCAAGGACTATTTCAAAAACTATATTGATAAACATAATCAAAATTAAACAGAAACAAAAATAAGTATGCTGTTTTGAGATTGTATTTTTTTTTTCTTCAGTTGCTCAATGTTATAGACATAGCTTAAGCATCATCTAAATGACATAAACTAAAACATGGAAGATACAATAGATGTTGAAAACTATGAAATCAATGAGCAGTGCATTGTGCATGACAATATTGACCATGTGTTGCATAGAAATGGTCTTTTTAGATTGGATGCATTTTCATATAGTCCTGAGGATTGTTTGTTTGATACATTGCATGCCCTATTTCATTTCCACCACTCTTCCATTGAAACACAAAATGGATTAATAGATCATTTCTTGGTTTGTTTGCAAAATGGAGATATAGAGACATTGGAATCATATGAGCTTGAGCTAGGATCCAATTTCTTATATGAATTGCATGAGATTCATGACATTAACACATATCTGTTGAAAATGCAGTGGTATACATCTTCAAATGTAGATGGAAATGAAAGAGGGCTATGGGGAGATACATTTTTCATACGATGGTTAGCCAAATGTTTAAATATATTGATTGCAATTCAGTCACTAACGAGGAAAAAAAGTATTTTCATTTCAATAGAAATGCCAATGTAGATCCATATTGCATCTTGTTTCATGATGCGAATCTTGTTAGTGGTCATTATGAACTATTGTTTTACAAAAACCTAGCAAGATGCAATCTTGAACAATATAGTACTTACTTGTCACTGATGTGCAAAAACCTCGAATACTATTGGAAATGTAAGATGGATAAGATGAATTCTTATGGATTGAACAAGACAATACCTGTCGTATCTAGTTGTGGTGATAGTTTGTTCTAAGTAATTTTCTATTTGATAGCCACAAACATCGATGTACAATTCTTGATATTTTACATTGTCCAATCCTTTTGCAATGCAATGAAAAATAGTGACTAGAATGCATTGCATTGATTGAATAAATATTTGGGACCTAGTGCTATGCATAATACAACGATTATTGTGAATTGGCAAGAACATATTGTAAATATGGAAATGCCATATGAAAAAGGAAATATAGAGGGTGGGGGATTCCGTTTGTAATGTATATAATTCATTTTCAATGTAAATATTCAAGTGTGGTCCCTCCATGGAAACAATATTGTCAACTCATATTCCACTAACTTGAATTGTGATAGAACAATTGATTTGTTGTAATTTGAAACAGACACAATTTGCATTCACAATGAGCCATTGCTAAGAGAGAAGTATAGTGACATGTGTGACCAACATTGTGACCAATGGACAATGGGTGCAATCAATACATGTGGAGGAAGCTACAATAGAGATATATTACTTCCATTGAGAAAAAATATGGGTGACAATGTATTGGTTCTTGATCATGTACGAGGAAGACGCCAACATAGATGCCATGCACATTGTGGGGATAAAATTACATTAGCAAATAAAAGTGCAGTTTCTCAAATGGCTTGTCATAAAGAAAAGAGAGGTTCAATTGAGAATAATAGACTTACCACGGACTAAAAAATATGATATGTGAAAAAAATGCAATCGCGCATTCCCCGCCGAGCATGGTATGAAAAGGCATGCACATGAAAAATATGTAAATTCAATCAATGCAACAACGCGTGGTAGTAAAATAGCAAGAGTGACATATAGGAAATTAAAACAAATACACTTTAGTGCCAAAACTGGACAAAAAATAAAAAGTAGATGTTCATGTAGTGAGCATATTGATGTAAAAAAGAAACAAGCATGATGACTCTATGTGAAACACATACAGGACACACCTAAGAACGAATGCGCAATTTGTGAATAATAGCATTTTTCAAATAACATTAAATGCTTCAACGAAGAACTAAAGAAATAATATATGAGCTTGACAACATGTGACAAAACATTCTCTTCTAACAAGATATGTATTAGCTGCAAAAGAACACTTGAAAATGGGAAACTGCCATAGTTTGCAACACCTGATGAGATAATATGCAACATGCTATTACCAATTGCAAGTACACTCTTAGAACTTGAAGAGAGACTTGTATCACTCAAAATCACATTTGCACAAATTAGACAATGGGACTAGAAACTATCGTAGATGGGCTTGACATGGTCCATCATTAATGTGCCTGATCATATGGATATTTTTCAAAAAACATTGCAACAATCCATCGATGAAAAAATGACAATTGTAATTGTGTTGAAAAGATGAATGCAATACAAAAATTCATATTAGACTGGAAGTGTACATGTAAACATTGTCATGAGAGCATTAAAAGAATTGTGCTCTACAGCCTTATACAAGGCTAAAAACATCACTATAAACAAAGAATGGACTAATGATCTCCAACAAGATAGTAAAAAATGCGTGGAAACCACAAATTATGATTGTGAAAGTGATATGGAGACATAATCAATCGTGAGAAACCTAGTGAAATGTTGGTACATGGATTCATAGAGTCACAATGCATCCATGATTTGCAAGACAAGATCATTGAAGTCACACCTGTTGAAGGACAACTTCCACTTGGAATATTCATGGACAAATATGCATAATAGATGAACTTTCCCATGCTATTCTATGGGAATCCACGTGATGATGACATTATAAAAAGATTTAGTTACCAAAAAATAGTGAAATAGGAATTGCTACATGCTAGCAATGTTTTCTCGTATCACATAACAAATTTGTTCTTCAAAATGGAGTGAACAATAATCAACAAAGTGATTTCCTGCGTATGGATATGAACAAGAAAGGGACAATTATGAGAAAGAATGTTACTGGAGAAATATGTGAAGTACAAACCAAATTTGGAAAATATACTTAAATATGTTATTGGATACATAGATTTCAAAAATATTCACATTTCTTCTGATTACTTGCAACATATTAATAAAAATGTATTTGCAATGATACAATAGCTAGGGCCTCTGACCTTTTTCGTCACATTCACAAGTGCAGAGCATCAGTGGCATGCATTGGTCTCTGCATTGAATCATCCATATAGGAAACAAGAAAATGGAAATCACTATGAAACACTGGAAGATAAGGACATTCATTACATGATAAGAAATGATCCAATCACTTGTAGTCATCACTAAAGACATATAATCAATGATTTGAAGCAATTGGTCTGTCATGACAATTTTTTTTTCAAAAAAGTATTGGACTACTACTTTGTGACAGAGTTCTGGAATAGAGGAAGCGAGCATGAACATGGGTTGTTTTGGATAGAAGATGCACCAATATATGGAAAGGATAGTGATTCAAAAATTGTAATTTTTTTGGACAAGTACATAACCTGCAACATAGATCATTTGCATCCAGATCTTGTTGCTAAATTTCATAGACATTCCCAAACAAGAAGCTATAAGAAATGAAAGAATTCACATTGTTGATACAACTTTCCTATGCCACCAATGAGAATGACAATGATTCTTGAACCGATTAATTTATCAGAGAAAACTCTCAACAAAAATTCAAAGTTCATGTTTGCATCACTAGACCAAAAAAACTATGACATTTTTACTAGCTTCGAAGACTTCTTGATGCAAATGGGAGTAGAAGAGGACAAGTACTTGTGCTTAATATAGTGCACACTAAAACAACCAACTTTTTTCTTGAAACTAAAACCTTCACATATTTGGAACAACAACTTTGCAAAGGACATGCCAAATTCTTGGATTGCAAACAAAGATGCACAATTTGTATTGAATGCATGTGCATCAACATCATATTGCAGTTAATATATGAATGAATTTGAAAAATCTATGCCAAATGCATTTAGAAGGATACACAAAATTGATGCTATGCAAATGATACATACACTTGGAAATACATTGCTCAATCTTTAACAAATGTTCGCCCAACAAGAAGTTCATATTGTGCTTCTCTGCCATTGAATAACAATTCAAGAGTGTGTATCTTTAAAAATACATCTCCAATAGATCAATACACATTTTTCCTTAAGCCAACCTTTTTATTAAAAAAATAACATGTTGACTCAGAAGATGTCACATGTCAGTCTATTATTGATTACTACATTGAATGACCACATTCCATTAAGAATATTTGTCTTGCTGAATTTGTCTCCAAGTACAAGAAAAAATGGTACACACATATTGAAAATGTAAAAACCAAATGTGATGCGGTTCATCAAATATAACAAATACATCAACTATGATTTTTTTTGCAGAGATATACTATTGTTATATGTCTCGTTCGAAAAAAGTGAATATACTTTAAAACATAACTGCCCTACATGGAAACTTGCTTATTGTTTTCACGAAACTACAAGACAAGTCAATGAAGCTAACTTTACATACAATATCAATCCAACATGGGGAGATATGGAAAGTGTGAGTCAACAAGTACACAATGATCTTCTCGACATTGATGGTACATTGACCAAACGAGGAACAAGCACAATTCACTATGAACAATAAGATTTGCAAGCAAACTTGCAATGAATTGGAGGAAAAAATAGCAAAAGATCAACTAATATTGGATTCCAAGTCACATGCCACCCATTTTTTCTTGATAATAGGGAATATTACAGACTTAGAAGAATTCCAAATAGATAAAAACAATCAATTTTCAAAGATGTTGGCCTAAAGAAATTAAGGGACATGCACACACCATTGTACTTGTTTCTTACGGGTGGAGCAGGAACAAGGAAAACCTTTACAACAAAAATGATATTCCAAATGCTTATACGAATACACGATGCATATAAAACAACATCAATAGGCACAACATAGCCCCACTAATCAGTGGGGGGATCCAAGGGCTTGACCTCTCTAAGATTGCCAATGTTAGTGGGAAACTTCTTATCCATCCATGAGGGTCCAAGTGACCCGCTAGATGCTCTCTTAAACCTACTATACTATGCAATTATGGGTAATACCAAAAATTATTTAATATGTATGTTACCCCATGGTTTCTAGAATTTAACCCTTCTAATATGTCTATAACCAAAATGCCTATATGGGTGCATCTCCCTAATCTCTCAATCCATTTTTAGGAGTTATCAATGTTTGAAGACATAGGGAATACTTTGGGGCAATATTTAAAAACATATATAGATTAAAATAAGCTTGGTATTTTGTATATGCCCATATTTGTGTGGAGATTGACCTTAGTAAGGGTTTACTAAATAAGTGTATACTTTGAAGGAAAGGTTCTGGATGGACATAGGAATTGGATTATGAAAATACAACATTCCAGTGTTGAATTTGTCAACAATCATGTCATTTGTAGGATAGATGTCCTTAAGAATGAGCTTATCCTAAATGGAAAGAAGGTCATAAACCAAAACTGAAAGGATGACAATAATTTGAGGAACAAATATGAGATGATGAAGAGGAACATAGTGTAGAAAATCAACCGAATAAAGATTTAGAAAATGATACTAATGGCTGCTCTAAAACATGGGTTGAGGACACAATTCTCTCTAGAATGGATAGAGAAGGCAATAATAATTTCTTGAGGGTGGTATTTTCAACTTAATCCTCATCTACGTGAATAAAGAGAATACATGAATATGACAACTTCAATTCTGATAAGGAAGTGGATCACCTTTTTCGTATTGGGCATCTAATTTCTCCTTCAATCGTCGACCATTCAATCTATGATTTATTGTTTATTATGATGGACCCTTACCATAGGTGTGACATGGGGTTAAAAATAAGAAAGGGGAAAAAATATCAAGGACTATTTTTCTATGGGACAACAATGAAATTTACACTACTTTATTTACTTATTTAACCTGAAATACATATCCTAGGGAAACACAATAGGTACTTCCTCTCATTCTAAGGATGGTACCCAAAGTAAAATGGGTTCTTCTGGTCTCAATCCCAATATAAAAATATATTCATTAAGAGCTCAAATGTCACTTGTGGGAATTGATCCTTGGTGGGAAGGATAACACTCCTCTCAATCATCTGAGATAGACCTAATTGACAATGAAATGTACACAAATATGTAATATTAACTTTTATTTATTAGATGTAGGGGGCATAATCTTCCCATATCTTATGAAATGATCTTGGAGCATGTGTAGAATGCAACACCATTTCCCCCCGAAGAATGAATGAAACGATTATATATATATATATATATATATATATTCCAAGGAAACCCTCATGGAAAACCCTCCGAGTACTTCCCCATGATCCATGGATGGTAAACTGTCTGCCATGATTAGGGGCCTAACCCGATGGGAACTGTTGATGGCCAAAAATGACTATAATCAACATTGGGGAGATCACCCAATCAGGGTCCCAATCAAACCCTTATCCATTTGGGATGGTGATTCCGACTGGTTCAGTGGGTCTCCAGTTACCCTTGTTCTAAGATTAACCTACAGTTAATCTAAGCTAAGTTAATCTATGTATGTACAATTGTCTATGTATAAGATCTTCTATCTACTGATGTATATTGATACTTCTTGTTATTAGCAGACATAAAGAAGGAATCACCTTCTTTTAGCTACTTGGAGACATAAATCCTTTACATTGGCTGAAATAAGGGCTCAACTAAGCTACATTTGGGTTTTTCTCCTGCGAAAGGAGACTTTATGGATTAAATGCAAATGTAGTTTTAATCTAGGATGTAAGTGACATAAATAAAATCTATTCTATCCTATCTTGATTAGGACAAGATGCATATCTCATTCGAATCAAGAGAAAAGTGTTAAAAGGGGAAATGACTGATATTGAATTCAAGGTAAGGATTCACTTGCAAATCATAGAAAAAGTTCATATGATTTGCAAGTTATTCACACAAATATGCAATGTAATGACTTAAATAAATAATAATTCAAATCAATCAAAACATATATTTAAACTAAATAAAATAGATTCAATACAAAATCTACTATCACATTGAAGAAAGAGTTCTTTCAATGCAACACTAATTAAAACAAAACAATATTATAATTAAATGATAATTAGTTATCATTAACTACAATCAAATTTCCATGAATCTATAATCGAATTCTGATTAAAATCTATTCCTCTTTGTAAAGATAGTTTTAAGAAATTAAAGATTCAAATAAAAAATGAATTAACAAGAATAAGTAACAACAAATTTTCAAATCATACAATAGTGCAAGTGAATGAAAATTTGTTATTAACTTCAAATAAATCTGTTCTTACACAATCCTCTAGAATCCCACAAAAAGAGAATCCCTCTAATACAACAATGTAATCAAATGTTTCTTTCCCTGCATAATGTTTCTGTTTCTGTTTCTGTTTCTTTCCCTTGAGTCAACCAAAACTTGCTCCTCAATCAACTACAAAATTCGGAACAAAATCAACTACACAATTTGCAAAATGCTAATTCTGGACAGAAAACGCCAAAACAAAACATCATATCTCCCAAATGGTTCCATAAATTAAAAAACACTCTTAGGATAATTTAAATGGGCATGTTTTTGAGGTGGGTTTTCAACCCTTTGAATAGATTCATCATTGATCACCCAGAAATCGTCCTGCAAAAATGCTTCCTATGAACTGACATAACAACAAATCTAGTCTTCCTCCTTCTTGATAATATTTCTCCCAAACGGTTGAGTTTCTAGGTGAATCCTTTTAGGATAAGGTAACTGACCCTATTTCTGAAGTGTTTTTTCAACTGTTTCTCCAAATTCCTATTGGTTTTCTTAGAATCTAAGTTTGAAGTTAGCCTCCTGAAACTGATTTGAAATCTAGTCCGAGTCACTCAGGTCACGATCTCTCCAAATCTCTTCATGTTATGAGAAAATACTCCAGATTGTAAGTGAATAGACCCATTTTGGAAGTGGGTTTCAATAATTTCCTCAAATCACTCACCATTTGGATGGGATTGAATCTGAAAGTTTGCCTCCTGAAAATTAACAACACATAAATTCTAAAAACATCCCTCTTGAATCTGATAACATTTCTCTCAATCTGTTCATTTTTTGAGGAAACGACCCAAGGGGAAGGTAAACCACCCAATTTGGGAAGTGGGTTTTCATCCGTTTGAAGCGATTCCTCACTGTTTTCCCAGAAAAGAAGTCGAAAAATTGTTTCCTGAAAATGATACGAATTTTCCAATAGATGTTGCCCAATCATTACACCTTGAATAATTTTAATTGGATGAACTGTTTTGGAGACTATAGTTGAACTTCAGATCTGTAATAGACACCAATAACAAAAAAAAATCAAATTCATAACAAAAAGTTATTAAAAGATAAACTACAAGATATCCAAATAAAATCAAATTTGATTGATATCACATATTCTAAATAAAGCAAAACTACATAACTTAACTGTACAATATGTTTTGAAATTGAGGATATTATGCAAATTTGAGGAAATTAACTCTAAAATAATTAATAACCACTCAATTGTTGTCAAATTTAAATCAATCAATTAAACCACATTTTAGAATCACATGTTAATTATTGAATGATAAAATTATTCCTCGTAATCTTGTTTTAGAACAAAATGAATGTGAGGAATTCATATTAAAAATATTTCCAATAATTAACCAAGCTGTTGTGATTTAATAATGTCCAATGAAAACCAAACCAATCACCTAAATAATAAAATATTTATATGACTATATAAGAAAATCAAACAAAACCAACCATATCAATGGAAAGCTATCGAAGAGAAAAAGATGATGAGAATGACAAAAGAACAAATAAGACATAAAATACACTAAAAATATAAAACCAAGAACAAATCAAGGTGACATAACCAAAATTAATAAGGGGGCCCCTTACTTTCTTGAAAAATAGAGGGGGGTTGTTGTTTTCCACAACAAGAACATAGAGACCTGTTTAGGGGCCTAACCAGGTGGGGACATAGAGTGAGGCCCAACAATAATGAAGACATACATACATACATACATACATGGGTAGCCTATACCCAAATTAGATCTCAATTTCAAAATATTTTCCTCACTACAAACCTTATTAACCTTTTAAATCGACAAAACTATGGTGATCTTGGAAAGCTCCTCTTAATGCTTTTCGAGCAAAGAAACAAAATTCTAAAGAGTTGCGAGTAATACCTTACCTTCTTAAGGTATGATAGAGCAATTCGGTCTCAATGGACATTAATCATCATCATCATCATCATCATCATCATCATCATCATCAATGGACATTATTCTTCAACAACATCAGGCGAGAGAGGTCTGCATCATCAGTGGCATCAGGAGGACAATATCGTCAATATCGTCTTGGAACATTGGCTGGCATATTTACGAGTCATCAAAAGTTTTATTCATTAGCGGCATCGTCATTCTCGAAAGAATGCCATCGTCATCTGCATCAATATGTATCAGTAAAAATGATACCTCATCACAACACTAGGCTGGCACATCACAGTACTACACTGGCTCAATGTCACAGCTGTTAAG
>SNQJ01S0170806.1:19052-31695 GCA_010110895.2 Picea sitchensis | reverse complement strand
AATTTCTTACTTTCTGACATAGATTTGTATATGCCCAAAATTGGAAATCTTACAAATCATCATTCATAACACTTGGAAATTGAGATGACCCTTGTCTTTCTAAACTATAATGGCTTTGATTCAGGTGGATCTCGGTGGCCATCCACCTTCTCCATTGAATCAACATTTTTGAGCCTGTGGTTTTGATAAACCACGATATTCACCATTTTCATGGGGAATGTAATGTAATGTCATCTTCATTGGTAATGTAATTTAATGCCTACATTGTTAATGCATTAGATCTTATTAGAGATCTGCAGTTAAGCGCACTTTGGCTAGAGTAGTATTGGGATGGGTGACCTCCCTGGAAGTCCTAGCATTTTACATGCCTATGGCATTTTGTAAACTTAGACCAATTTATCCCACATGCATCATGGGAATTATTATCCTCTCACTCTCTCTTATATAATCGAGGTGAAGGAGTTATTGTAAGCATGCAATCAAATGCGATGTAAGGCTTGTTGTGAATGAAGCATATCCAGCATCTATTTCTCTTCATAGATAAGCTACCCTATTTTAGCCAATTTGTGTTCTACAATGTTCTGCTATTTTATTCATTAACGGAAGTTGGGTTTCATTGTATTTACGTGTTTTTGTTATATTTTCCTTTGCATCTCATTTCATTCTCAGTATAATCTAGATCAGTGATATTAAATAAGTATACTCCTTATCATTTCTCAGTGTGTGTCCCCGATGAGATCAGGGTATAGAGAGTTGGGTCTCGATTTAGTTTCTCTTGAGGACAACCTCTCTCACTAGCCCAAGTGACCTCCTATGCTGGAATAAAAGAGTGATGACAGAGCAGCAGATCCTTTCAAGATGTTTCTCAAGGAATCCCTCGTGCACCAAAGGAACGAGATGTTTGAAAACTTCCCTCAAATACTGCAACGACTACCAATGGCATCCAAGGCATCTTCGATAAGCAGTCATTTTGGAGGTATGATGCCCTTTAATGTACATGTCAATTTTTATATCCCCTTATTTGAAGTTCAGATAGATGCAGATGCTCTAGAAAAATGTTTGAATCTTCCAGAAGGTTATTACTCTGTCCAAAAAACAATTGAGTGAAAAGGTCACCTTTGTGCTCCTTAAATCCCTTCCCCATGTCAGATCTTGGTGGGAAGGTTACTAAGAGAGGTACACCATGGATGAATCTATGCCATTTGGGAGAGAACCCACTTTGGCAACCTTTGTAGATTCCCTCAAGGAGGATTTCTACCATGTCATAAACTATGATGACCAGTACATGAGATGGACGACTCTGCATGAGAAAAGAGACCAAACGGTGTTGGAGTACACTAACATATTTCATACCTTGCACTAAAATCTGGGTATCAAAGACTCCGAGCGACACCTAGTTTTGAAGTACCACAGTGATCTACGTAGGTACATTCAAATAGAGATGGATTTCTTGGAAATATCCTCATTGGAAGTTTCTTATCGATATGCAGTCAAAATTGAGCAGAAATTCAAGCAACAGAGTAAGCAAGAGTTCGGGTTTGCAAATACACCACAAAAGAAGCATGGTAAAGGAAACCCTAATGAAGGAATAATAAAGGAGAGTCAATCCCAAGAAAATCAGTCAAACCTGCTAGCTAATAAGGGTGATAGGAAGTCAAAGAAGGACACTGGAAAGTGGTGTGAGTTCCAAAAAATCCCCTAGCACAACATCGATGAATGTCACTCGAAACAGTAATTGTTGGTCTAGATTAAAGAAAAGGAGTCAAACCTTGACTCAAAATATGATTCAAAACATGGAAAGTGGATAATCGATGCAGAATCCACTGCTACCATCGTGGCCACAACAATCCAACCATAAGAACTAGAGGACCTGAGAAGGGGGAGCGCCTCTTCCACTCATAAATGTGGGTAAATGGGACCCCACTGCATTTCATTGTTAATAGCGGAAGTCAAAAGAACTTGATCTCAGTCGAGGTCGTCAACAAATTGAACTTGTCAACAATGCCCCACCCTCAACCATACCCCATCGGATGGTTGAGACGAAGACAAGACATCCACATTAGCTAGCAGTGTCACTTGTCCTGCGACATCAATCCCTTCAAGGATGAGGCACTGTGTGATGTAGCCCCACTTGAAGTCTATGATTTTCTTTTAGAAAAGCCATATATGTGGAAACGTCACGTTATCTATGAGTCTCGACCCCATATTGTCATTGTTACTTTGGGAGGTTATCTCTACAAGGTAATAGAGGTAGCTCTGACTATTTCCATTTCATTGATCTTGGAAAAATAGTGTCACAAAGTAATCTCTCATACCACAAATTTTTTCTTGTTCACGATCCAGTCAAAAGGTGAACATAAGGTCACTACAACCACTACGGCCTTGGCCCAAGATCTCTCTATCTAGTAGAAGCAAGTCAACAAGATTGTATAGAATCACAAATATATTCCTGCTTCACCTATGGGGGCGCCTCTGCACTACCACATCCCGCATTCCATTGACTTGGTTCTCGGTGCTCCATTACCAATGGTCCAATCTGTAGGTGCTCCCTCCATAGAATGAGAGTATTCCATATGTTCAGCGTAACTCTAATGGCCACAACCATTTTCAGGTGTGCTTGGGGTTCTAACCACTAGCCCCCATTGATATAGCTCTTCTTGTTGCATCAAGGGGGGGTTTCTGTTTTGGTGGGCAGTCGGGGAATGTCCCGCTGTTTCCCACTAAAAAGAAGAAACTTTACAATTACTTCGTCTGCCATTTCCAAACTCTGCGTAACGTACACATTACATAAGAAAGTTCCGCTGTTTCCTCACTAAAAATAAGAAACCTTGCAATTACTTTATCTGCAATTTCCATAACTCTGCTATAAATAGAGGCTCTGCTTGACCCTCCATACAAGTTCGGCATTTGGCATATGAGATAGAGTAATCACAACTACTCAGTTAAGAGAAAAATGGCCGAACGACAGATAAAGATGGGAAGGATGGTCGCGGTTTCGATTCTGGTCATTTTTTTTATTTTATTCATCAGTGTTAATGTTGCGGAGGCATCTAATGCTGCTGCTACAGCTTCTGGTATGTCTGGTTGCATTTTATGATTTTATTTATTGGATTTCTCGTTTAAAAAATGTGAATATTGTTTTGGTGGATTGAATGGCAGACATAGAAGGGAGCGCTGTTAGACTTCCTCCATCTTGTTCGTATGTAGTTCCGCCATGCAGCCCCTCCAACTGTGCGCCTCCAAATACATGCACTAATTTTGTAGGACATATCGTGTGCTGCGCCCCTCAAANTTGAATGGCAGACATAGAAGGGAGCGCTGTTAGACTTCCTCCATCTTGTTCGTATGTAGTTCCGCCATGCAGCCCCTCCAACTGTGCGCCTCCAAATACATGCACTAATTTTGTAGGACATATCGTGTGCTGCGCCCCTCAAATCTAGCATGCACGTCCTCTCTAACTTAGTTATAGTTTTGTTTGCATGGGCAAAATGAAACGCAGAATCTGTTAGAATGCAATTACAATAATAAAGAATAATAATGTGACATTATGGTGTAATTTTACTTGCCAAACATTTTGTAGATGTATTTTGTTATATATTTAATGAATAAATTTGATAACAAGGTTATAGATTTGGCAATTAAATTAAATTGCTTGTTAAGTAGAGAAGCATTTTATATGAGGATTCATTTTATGTCATATAAATTTGAGAGAAATTATAATTTTTTGTTGTTTAAATTGGATTTTTGAGTGGATAAATGGATTTGGTATGCTGAAAAACTAATGGGACATTTTTATTATATAAATTTAACTATTCAAATTTGCAGATTCAACAATGTTTTCTAGATTTTAGGTAAAAATGAAATAATATCTTTTGAAAAAGCCAAAACTTGGAACCTTTAAACTAAGACAGTGTTAAACAAACAAAGATATTCATCATCAACATTACCACATCTCGCCATCTGTCTGTACACTCTTTTCTTGACACAAATCTCAAAATTTGGTGGAGGGTGGCACATCAACGATAACGATGGGATATTTGCTCTGAGCCACCACGGTAAACTTGGTGGCTCACATAGTCTTATCCTGAGCCACCACGTTTACTTAGACAGTTGGTAAGAAGTTATAAAAAGGAATTCATGGGTTTCGAAATCAAGATCAATTCCTTGTAAATAGCAGATGTTGTTTTTCAAAATGGCAATAAAAGTTCACCAACACCTGAAAGTCGGTTGAATATAGAGATGAATGCTATGAAATTTTGCAGGATTCGAGGAAGATGAGAATGTATATAAAGTGATGCAAGATGCACTAAAATGAAATTATTTAGATCAAATTTTTAAAAATTGTTAAGTGGGTTTAACGATTGGCTTAGATTTTAAGCAAAATGATTCATGGAGGACCAAGAAGTTCAATATCAAGACAAAGAAAATTTAGATCAACAAATTAACATTGTAGCAATGGTAACCAATATTTATGTTCTCTTTTAACATATGATAAATTTGATAATATGATAACCAATTTCATTTATTTATATTATCATGAAACTTTGACTAATTGGTTAAATGAATTGAAACGTTTTTCATCAAAATTTTGATTTTGATTTTTATGTCCTTTATAACTATAATTTTAAATACATTAATTTTAAAATATTTATAATGATACAATTTTTTTTTAATTGAGATATCAAAATCATGAAAATGTATGAAAGTTGATTCTAATATTTTCAAGTATAATAATATTTTTTTAAAGAAAATCAATTAACTATTTTGCATTTTTTAAAGGTTAAATATAATTTTTTTAAAGAAAATCAAATAATTCTTTATCATTTTTTAAGGTTTAATTAAACAAAATTGATCTCAATAACAATCATCGTCATTATTAAATTGAAGTTATACTAGAGATAAGTCTTAAATTGATAATTTATCGTTTGAATATAAATATAAATGTTATATGAATTATATATCATATATAAAAAATGTATTTAGAAATCTCATATTAAATGTGAAGCATGATCAATAATATTTTTTGTTATTATGGGTCTTTCTTTTACTTATATCAAGTATTTTCATCTCTCAAGGTACATTATAAGGTGGTCTCTTTAGTACTAAAATGTAATTGATATTCATGATCAACTTTGGTGATTATGCATTTTCCTTTGTTTAGTTGAAGCACACTTATTATGTCGAGATATTTATATTGAGTTTGAACCTTTGTTGTTCCTAGTGACATAGTCAAACTTGATCAAGAGTGTACCGAGTTGATTTGGTCATATCTACCAATAATTTCTTGCTAAATTATTGGAATAGAAAATCATTTTAGTAGATGGGGTAAACCATTGGTATTTATTACATAGTTTGATCCCTTCAAGAAAATGGAACTCATGATCTCTCCAATTTTGAAGGAGAGATGTCACATATAGCTCATGACCTCTTGAGCTAGTCTTCGAAACTAAATCATTAATAATTATATTAAATATTTTAAAGAAATTGAAAATACAATATAAATGTCGTCTAAAAGAAAATTTATTTGTTCATATATAAATTTATTATTCCAATCAATCATAGAATTTTCCCTCCAACAAATGTTAATAAAAAATTCCAAATTCAATAGTCATATGAATATTAATAAAACATTTCAACTTCAATCCACTATCTATGAACCATGATTTTCAATTTTAATAATCTATCCAAGGACCATGAATTTCAAGGGGGAAATTAACTAATATCATAATACTTAGGAAAGAAAGTTTATTAGAGATCCTTAATCATGGGAATGGGGATTAATTTGTTAATCAGTGCATTAGCACATTTTACAAATAATCTATTTCATTGGTTCTCGTGTAGGTTGTCCCCTGGTTTGGTAGCCTAGATTTCATTTGCTTCTCTTGAAGCCTCTGGTGCCTCTCCCTCTTTGCATGGAAAAAAAAAATGTTAGTAGTCTTCGGCTCTATTGCAAATTTCTTGAGGGATTGTTGGAAAGGGGACATGTTATTAGTTATGATAGATTGTTAGCAGTGGGCAGTGAAGTGACACACCTTCACTGCAATGTCATGCACCACAACTATAGAAAGAATGCACATTGCACAAATATTTTCCGATGAATTCTATGCAAAAATGAAAGATTTGCCTATGTCTCATCCAAAAAAGAAGATACTACCTATGTTAAAATTTTCATCCTCCACCACTACTCTACCCCCGCGATTCTCTTATGCCATAGCGGAGGTCACAAATTTGTATCTTCTTCTATGTTTTGAACATAATTATATACATGCAATGTTTAATGAGATGATATAATTGCAAATATCATTGTTGTTTTTATCATATGCCAATAAGTTTATGCACTAGTATAGTGTTTGTCAATGTAATTAGAGGATAACGCAAGGAATGTGTAGGTCTTTCCTATTTTGAGAAGATATATATAATTTATCTTATGAACAATTAATGTAAAATTAGTTCTAACTAATAACAATCACATGGTTTTGTATTTACTAGTAATTAATGATGATACTAAAAGTTACCTTCTATTTTATTTTATTTGCATATCAAATTATGATTCAATATATGGGTAACAAATAGTTTTATATGATATCTAGAATTAAAAAATGTACACATGTAACCTCTTATATTTTATATATATATGGACAAATTTATTAAGTCATTCACTTCTCTATATTATCTTTGTTTCATCATCTATCCTCTAGCTAAATATGATAATCTTAAAATAATATATTACTTAATTATTTTCAGCATTCCCTTTCCCCACTTCGGGTATGCTAATAGTAATTATGTGAATGTAATGTTTTTCAGAAAATGTGTACTAAGTTTTAATGCCTTTGAATTATTGCATGCAATTAGGAATGATATTGAACGATTCAACGAGTCAATGAGACTGTACACACCGGCATCAATGCATGCATGCAATCATTGACAGTGTGCACGTTGGCATCAATTGCAAAGTGAATGACATTGATCTGGCAAGCATGAATGACAATGTCCACTACGTGGTGAAAGAGACTCTTTGATTATACCTAACCAGAGACTAGTGGTTAAATTTGACTGGTAAATACTTTTTTTTACTTATTTAGCCCTCATATATTGGACCTGTTTTTACTTATTTATCCATCATATATTGGTGATTAATTTGACGAATAAATATTCATTTTTTATTTATTTAACCATCATGTATTCGCGATTTAAAATCTTCACTTGATTAATGACACTCGCTTAATTTTTAAAACTATTAATATTTATTTTTTGTAAGTTAGTAAGTATATTACAACCTTCTCAAAATTTACAATCTGACTGCTCTAGGTGTCAACAGTGCCCAGCTGGGAAACCATTGTTGGCCCTGGTTCAAAAATTTAGTGACACTTGTCCAAAATATGATGATATTTGTCCAAAAATAAACAAAACTAATCGTACTAAGAAAATCTACTATGCCGCGCAGGGCTCTGAGATGTCTGAGTGCTAAGCTAAGCAAAGTTGATTGTCTATACATTTTCATATCGAACTGAGAAAACATGGAGTAAAAGACTAGAAAAAAAGAGAACTTTTCAGAGACCTGGACCATAGGTTGGGCCTGCGAAGGCTTGGGTATTATTCAGCTTTCCTTTGTCTCGTTCAACGCTCGCTTGCGTGAGGTCTTGGAGAAAGAGTAGCAAATTGTCCACCCTGCTCCTTTGATCTTCGTCCTTCATCTACAAGTCCCTAAGGGCTGTTTTGATGTCCCGCTGGCCTTTGGCCAAATCGCACAAAGTCGTGGTAATCTCTTCCTAGTTAGCATGGTTGTGGCAAGGGGGAGGAAAAGAAGGGGCGGAGGTGGCTTCAGAAAGGTGGCATGATAGGGTGAAGGCGGAAGGTGGTCGTCATGGTNAGGGTGGGGGTGGTGCGTAGCCTAGGGAGTTCCCGAAGGTGTCGAACAATTCAACCCGACAGCCATACTCATTTGAGAGAGGCGAAAATTCTTGAGTGGCTTCAAGTTGCGGCTTTGTTGGAGCAGGAACAGTAATAGATGGCAAGACAGGGAGAACGTCAAAATCTGGAGGGATATCAGTGCAAGGAATTTCTGTGTCCGAGAGGTGGGCCGAATTTGGCATTTTCCTACCCCTGGCTGCATACCAGGCTGTGCCTGTTCTAGACTTACCTCTCAAACGTGGCATAAAGGGTGTTGTTTCTGGGAGGGTGGATGCGCAGAGCTTCAAGATCATAGGAATCCTGTGAGGAAGAGGGATGGCATCGGGAGTTGTTAGATGGAGAATGCCCCTGAGTTCGGCGATAAGGGCTCCTGGTCCTAGATGGGGAGGTGACCACTGAGGTGACGTGCGCTTCTCCATGTGCGATCTCACCCTACAACTCCTCCAACTCGTGTGACGGGCTCTCAGCATGAAGGTTCGGTAGGGTGGCGGCGATGAACCTTAAATTGTGAGGTGATGTGTCAGGAGGGGGATGGGATGTGCTGGGAGAGTTGGTACCTACAAGCGCCAACTGGATGACTAGCTGGCTGGTTGGCCTCTCCATGGCTTGTGTACACATGCTGCCTGGTATCACTCCATCCGGGGGACGATCTTTGGTTCTTGCAATGGTTCTGCAAGATATTACCCAGGGGTGGGAGTTGGTGGGGGTTGGGGTGCAAGAGAAGTCCCCTTCCGTCAGATCAACTCCATAATTCGCCAACAAGTCAACCACTTGGTTTGTTGTTCTCCTGATGTGGGAGGGCAAGATTACCCAATTGGGTTGTAAAAGGGATTTTATTCTTAGGAGCCCATTCATAAGTCTCCAGCTGGAGGAGATTTTCTCCGAGTCTGCTCCATTCAAGAGAGGGATAAAGAGATGTATGACAATTTGAGAATCTCCTTCAGCAATGATTGGGGAGATCTCTTTATATTTGGCTGCTTGTAGACCTCTGAGGAGGCCCCATATTTGTGTTGCATTGTTGGTGTTGTGCCCAATATTTCCTGCTACAATGTGGAGGATTTCCCCTTTGTTGTTGCGAATGACTGCTTTGTAGCCAGCCGGGCCTGGATTCCTTTTGGAGGCCCCATCAAAATTCATTTTATGTTACCTTGTTTCTGGTGCCTTCCACATTGTGGGACTTGGCTCACGATGTGTCTTGGTGCCCGAGTTGATGGGTAGGGAATGTGGTTGTAGTTGCCAATGATGGAAGATGATGCGTTCATTTGTCAGGCAGTTTCAGTCCTGATCATTCCAGGGATGAAGGGCGATTGTTTCTTTGATGTTGGAGTGAATAATTTCCCAAACCAACTTCCAGGATTTAGTCTCGGATTTGAAAATTCTCCTATTTCTTTCTTTCCATATTTGCCAGAGGATGAAGCCCGATAGAAGCTACCAGATTTTGTTGAGGATAGGGGAGTGGAAGATCGAGGTGCGCCAAGCTTCTAAGGTTTCGCATATGCCTGTACGCTTTCTTTCCATGGTGCGCATGAGGTTGGCGTTGTAGTCCCAGATATTTGAGTTGTAGGAGCAAATATTTAGGAGATGATTTTGTGTTTCCTCCTCTGAGCCACAAAATTGACACCAAGAAGGCCCGATAAATCCCCTTTTTCTTAAATTATCCCAAGTGAGGATGCTACTATGCATAGTTAGCCAAAGAAAAGTACTGATTTTTAGCCATGAGTTTGTTTCCCAAATCTTGCTCTAAATTGCCTCTCTCGGTAGGGAGCCATGCCCGGCTTTGAGCCTGTAAGCCTCTTGAATGTTGAAGGTACCTGTGGAAGTATGCCCCCATATGAGTATATCGTTGCCATGTTGGTTTAGGATTTTCCTTGCATCCAAGTGATCCAGTAAAGGTTGGATGTTGATTTCGCTGGGAATATTCAAGGCCTCATGGGTGTTTTTCCATCTGCGCCAGATGTCCTGATTTCTTGCAGGGTGCCAGTAGTCCTCTACTTTGATGAGACCTGCTTCTGTGGTATAGGAGAGGAAGACGCTCAACTATGGGTCTTTGTGCAAGGCGGGGAGTTGTTTCCAGGAGTCACCCCAGAAGAGGGTTGAGGTACCATTTTGTATCTCCCAAAAAGAGTGTTCTGCGATAAGACCCCTGTTGTTTCTAGCTATGTTCCAAATGAGGGAGCCCTGATGTTGTCCATTCCATCTTATGATTTCTTTTTCCTGGGTTGTGGGGGTGTATTTTTTCCTCCATAGGCATGCCCAAAGGTCTTGTGTTCGCTTTAACCATCTCCACCAAATTTTTGAGTTGAGGACCTTATTGAGAATGGTCGGGTCTCTAAGGCCCAGTCCCCCTTCTTTATTTGGTTTGCAGACTTTTTGCCAACTTACGAGGGTTATTTTGCGGTCTTCCTTCGTGCCTTGCCATAGAAAGCACCTTTGGATGTTTCTTAAAGTGGTGAGGATGAAATTCATAGCTGCTAGAGCAGAGAAGGCATAGACTGGAAGAGCTTGAAGGACAGACTTAAGAAGGATGAGGCGTCTAGGCAGATTGAGGGAGCGGAAAGTCCATAGTGAGAGTTTTTTGTGAAATTTGGAGAGTAGAGATTCCCAAGAGAGATTTTTTAACGGATTATCTATGAAGGGGATTCCTAGATAATTGGAGGGTAGAGTGTTGCGGGTGAAGCCCAGTAGGAGCGTGAGATGGTGTTAGATCTCAACAGGCGTGTTGAAAAAGAAGATCTATGATTTGCAAAGGTTCACGTCCATTCCCGAGGCTTCACAAAAGAGGTTGATGATGCACTTGATGCGGAGGGCTTCTCACATTGTAGGTACCCCCATTAGGAGAGAGTCATCAACGAATTGGCTATGGGAAATAGGGGGCGAGATACCATGGGGGGTGAGGCCGGAAAGGGAGCGGTCTGAAATGGAAGACTTAATGGTTCTACTGAGTCCCTCCGTCGGGATAATGAAGAGGAAGGGGGAGAGTGGGTCCCCTTGTCTTATGCCTCTGGTAGGCGAGAAGGGGCTGGAGGGGACGCCATTGATCAGGATGGAAAACAGAGTAGAAGAAGTGAGGTTGACTATCCAGGAGATCCATGTGGGGTCAAAAACGAAGGCCAGAAGAGTGGATCTTAAGTAATTCTAGCTTATTTTATCGAAGGCTTTTGAAAAATCCAATTTTAGAAGCATACCTAGAGTCTTCGTCGAGTGGAGCGAGTGTATCACTTTGTGGGCCAAAATGATACTGTCATAAATTTGTCTTCCTTCCACATAACCGGATTGTTCTGGTGCGATGATGAAGGGTAGAATGGGCTTGAGGCAGGTGGCAATGATCTTTGTGAGGAGTTTGTAGATGAAATTGCAGAGGAAAATGGGTCGGAAGTGCGCTGGGGAGGTGGTGTGGTTTTCTTTGGGAATTAGTGTGAGAAAGGTGGCGTTGAGGGATTGGAGGACTTGACCTGATTTTCTTGAGTCCTCGATTATTTCCCAAACATCCTCACGGATGATGCCCCAGCATTGGTGGAAGAAATCTGGGGTGAACCCATCCGGTCCTGGCGCTTTGCCTATAGGTGTATCCCGTAGGGATTGATCAACCTCTTCCTGAGTTATTGGTCTCATGAGCGCCTTAGTTTGCTTCTTGGTGACCTCCTTGGGGATGTTCCTGAGGATGGTGTTGATTGCATGAGATCAATCAACAGGAGGTTCAGAAAGGAGGTTTTTATAGTAGGAGAGTATTTCCTTTTCAATGTCAGAGTGTTGTTGAATTTTTGCTCCCTGGTCCGAAATTAGGTGAGTGATGTGATTCGTTTGACGTCGTTGGACCATGGATCTGTGGAAGAATTTGGTGTTTCTTTCCCCCTCTTTTAGCCACTATATGCGCTATTTTTGTCTCCAGAGGATTTCCTATTGCACTCTTCTTTCAGCTAACTGGTTGTTTAATTGCTTTTCCTGGTGTTTTAGTGAGTCCGTGAGGCCTTGCTGTCGGATCTACTATTGGAGGCATTGAATTTGCTGATGGAGGTTCTCCTGGGCTTGAAAGATTTTGCCGAAAGTAGCTTTATTCCAAACTTTTAGATGTTGTTTGAGATTCTTCAGCCTCTGTTGAAATCTATACATGGGGGTCCCTGTGGGTATGGCTACTTCTTCCCACCACGATTTGATGTTTGCTTGGAAGTCTAGGTGTGTCAGCCAAAATTTCTCGAAGCGAAAGGGCTTTCTGCCAGGAGTGCCCGTGATGTTGATGGTAAGGAGGATCGGCCAGTGATCACATCCCGAGGAGTCGATGATTGTAGCATTCGAAGCTAGACCATCCAGCATTATTACTTCCGACAGGAGGAAGTGGTCTAGTCTGCTGGATACCTGTTGGTCCCTTGAGCGCCTATTAGACCAAGTGTACAGTCCATTGTCTGTACTGACATCAATGAGATTTCTTAGACCAATGAAGCTGTTAAAATGCTCACTGTCTTTTCCTAAAGTGCACGTACCTCCCTTTTTCTCCTCCAACCCTGTGATTATGTTGAAGTCGCCCCCTAGGATCCATCTGTGGGGGTTGATGTGATCAACTAACCAATATAAGTGCTTGAGGAAGGAGTCCTTGTCACCTGGTTTGGCAGGGTCGTAAACGTTTGTGATGTAACCAGATTCGTTCGATCCAATGAAACGGAAGGAGGCGGTGATGGTCCAATTAGAGGTGAAGAAGTCGTCCAGCAGAACTGTGGATGGATTCCACATCATAGCC
>SNQJ01S0170805.1:7099-20581 GCA_010110895.2 Picea sitchensis | reverse complement strand
ATTGGAGTCTCAGTGCTCCACCTTAACATGAACATTCCCTTGACCAAATCCGATCAAGCTAACTAAATAAGCCTTCACTGCTTACCTGCAGGCCCATTTACAATGGAGTTCACCAAGCCTTTTATAATAATTCATTACATGCAATCCATGGAAACAATACCACAGGTTACCCAAAAAAATGTGGACTCGAAAAACCATATTCTTTGACCTAAAAACAAATTTAACTCATTAACTCTTTCACCGAGTCAAAGTTAACACAACATACATGCCTCCCTTCTCCCCCCCACATATTCAATCTACCTAAATCTATGTCTATATTTTTCATAGGTGACCCAATAAACCAGGGGTATGCATTCCTATCCAGATCTTACAGACATATGCCCATTTACATGTAATCAATAATTTTTACAACTCCAAGGTAAATACATTTTTTTTTTCTTTCACGGTGACTCAACCATCACCACTCTTGTTGTTTCCTTGTTGTCTTTTCCAACAATCCTTCTTGAAATGCCCAGATTTTCCACAGAACCAACATTTTCTCTTACCTTTACTATTTTTTGACGTAGACCTCATTGTACCTTTCTGATCTTTCCCTCCTTCTGTAGATTGACCTCTAATGACCATTTCTTCAGTTGTTGAGGTTTCCTTACTCGACCTTTTCCTCATCTCCTCAAACAACAAAGCTCCCACAACAGTTTCATAATCAATGATATTTGTTGAGATAACCCACATAGTTGTGACCAGATGATCCCAAGATTTAGGAAACGAACATTGTAGCGTAATCACATTGTCCTAATCTTCGTACATTACGTTCATACTAGATAATTGACAAATCAGAGTATTGAAAACATTCAAGTGATCAACAATTTTTGTACCTTCTTTCATCCAAAAGCTATACCATTGTCTCTTCAAGAAGATTATGTTTGTCAAGGACTTTGTCATATATAGACTCTCAAGTCTGTTCCACAAACCTGTTGTCTCCTCTTCAGCGATGTTAAACAACACTTTATTTGCCAAACACAATCGAATGGTATTGAGAGCTCTTGAATCCATATCTTTTGAGTCCTCATATGCCATGCTTGTCGGTTTCTTTATATTTCTAGCCAACGTCTTTTGTAATCCTTGTTGCACAAGCAGATCCCGCATCTTGAGCTTCCATAGCGCAAAGCTATTTTTATTGTTGAATTTCTCCACCTCAAACTTATAACTCTGCATCTTTCGAGTTCTCTGCAAATATTTAGTTCTGTGCATATACCCGTGTACCAAGGTTATCGCTTCCCTGCAAGGTGTATTCAACAATGAAAATTGGTTATCGCTTCCCTTGCATGCGATGATCTTCGAATATTCACGCCTTTTCTTTTATACCATTGCTTTTACACTCACATCGTTGTCTCACCATAACAACATCCCAAAACATAGCATGCTTTCACTCTCTTTTACAGAAATCGCCCTGCAACTCACTCATGAATTGGATTCCTCACTTGGAGCTCTAATACCACTTGTTAGGTAGTGGAAGCAAAAACAGAGCTGAGAACAACAAACCAAACACAACATAGCAACAATCACACAATTGACAAAATGATTTATGTGGAAAACCATTACAGGAAAAAACCACAGGCAATGATATTCATATTCTTATTATTCAAGGGAGAATTACAATAGTTTGCACAGACATACAACCATCCTCTCCTCTCATACACACAACACCTCACTATTGAGTCTTGCTCTCACACACTCACTACACATTGCACTCTCACCTCTATGGGTATGCTTAGATCCACGAGTTACACAATCTGTTCACAAAAGAGTGCATGCATGCACATTCCTAATATAGTTGCATGCATGTGCATGTGACCGTATGAGAAATTCGTTGACATATTTCCAACACTTGCTAATTATAAGCTACAATGCAATATAACTGACGGTAGTATGTAGAATGGCGTTTTCGCAAGTTTTGACGGGTTATCATGGCGTTTGACGTTCATCAGCCACGAATTAAATGGCTGGCTAGTTATCTAATCGAGACATAAAAAGAGGTCGAGATTTCTTATATGGCCACTCTATCCATCAACAGAAGGGTTGCGAGTCGCGACATGTCCTTATTACTTCTTCGAACAAAACCGAATCCCTGCTGAGAAAATGAAGAAAAAATACCTAATCGCATACAGACAAGACTGTTGTACAGGCTGGAGCCTAATTTTCGGATGTCTGCGCGCTAATTACCTACCACTCTGCGTGTTGTACTGTCTCGATCCTTCTACTTAAACCTAAACAAACCATATAATTTAAAGCTGTGATGCAATGTATTCCGCTACTTCGTATCTATCCGCCATAGCAAAGCAAAGTCACAAGATCATTTCACCAACCATTTTGCTTTATATGGAAATAACTGGCAGGTCACTTTTTCAGGAATAGTTAGGATCGAATCTGCTCTGACATGAATGGTTCATGTATTAACTTGTATATGCGCTCGTAAAGTGGCATTCACGTGTATTGGCCTCAGTGAACTCTGCAACCGGTTAATCAGGGTTTCTCCAAGATGGGTAAAAAGCGTGAGCTTTATTGTTAAACATAATTGAATTTTGGCGATGGAACACCTTGCGAAGGTTCGGTTTCCCTTATATGGTATCCTATTGTAAAATATAGTGTAAAAGTATATAAAAATAGAAATGGCTACGATTCCCTTAATTGGGCGTAAAGTTACAGTTTCGTTAGGGTTACGCCATTATTGTTATTTCTCATGATTAGTCTACGCCTTTACAGTTTGGTCAGGGTTACGGCATGATTGTTATTTCTCATTATTAGTCTATGCCTTAGGCGCTTCATATAGCATAGTGTTTTGATTTGAATGTTTTGTCGAGTTTAATGTAGCATTCTTTGACTTACTATTACTTTAGCTCTTCTATTTTTAATATTTTGGTGAGTTATAAAGTTGAACAAAGAAAACTTAACACATATTATATTATTTAATTTAAATAATATTGAATGTTAATTTAAAGTTTTATTTTAGACTTTGCAGGGATTTTATTTTATTTGCAATTTCAATTTCCATTAAAAACATCTTTAAATATGTTTAACACTATCATATTATTTAAACATACTTTGTAAAGAAATAAAAAGATTAATATCATATTATTTAAACATACTTTGCATACATGAAAAGACTAGAGTGTTTTGGCTAACTTTGAGTGGAATAATAAATTGTTGTTGGTCTCGTTATCATCAGGACAATATGAGAGAATCAATGATCCCATATCATTTCACTTAATATGCTTTATGTTTCAATAATATCGATTATAATATTGTTTTTTTTTAATGTAGAAATTTTGATGTATGGCAAATTTTGATGCATTTACTTTCATCACTATAAGTATTAATAATTTAATATTGAATGCTATAGGAATTATCTATCTTTTCTATTTAAAAATCAAGTCAAGAGAAGTAGATCCAATTGTAATTTTATTCATCCCACAATCTATTTATCATTAGGTTTACTAATATTGAATTCTAGGAGCAAGGACATATTAAATTGGAGAGCTCTTTGGGTCATGTGAATCACTCTACTCTCTAACTCTAATCTCAATTAGCCAATTACCTCTTAAGCCTTATTGATGAAGAGAGGTAATCAATATTATGATAGCTCCATTGCTAATTTCAATCCATGTAGCCTTAATTGAGGTAGTTAACCCTTACCTTCTTAATAGTGTGGCCTCACATGTAGTTTAATATTGAGATGTAGTTCCACTAGCAGAGTAAGAGGCAATTAGGAAACCCATAAAAACATGAATTAGTACTCAAGAAAACAATGAAGAGTCCATGATTACCACAATGAGAAAATGAGTGATGGATGCAAGGTACATCTAGAATGTCAAGTTCATTATCGTTTCTACATGCAATCATTAGGTGTCACACTCAAAATGATATATAACACTCTTAATCACTCAAAACACTATATAAACTATTAATCAAACAAATTAGACTCTGCTCACATATTGATTACTCTTAGACAATTATGAATGATAATGCATCATTGTTAATCCATTTTTGTAGTGGGTGTTTTTTAAAGCATGTAAGGAGAGAAAAAGGAAACAAACTAATGAAGAATTGAAATATAGATAGCTAAAGCTTTAGAGAGTATCTCTCGACCCTTCAAAGTCATTAATAAAATTTTCCAATTGGTAGGTCATGGTTAGAAGGGTTGATTATGTCAACAAAACTCTCTAGAGTGATTACATTTTTGATAACATTTCTCATATCAATGTCTATAACATATGTGCTCATTTTTTCTATATGGGTGATCTTGTTTACTACAAACAATTTACCTTTATCCATTAGTGAACTCATTATGTTTTCCCACAACCTATATGACATTCTCAAATAAATTCGATTTCTAGATTGATTGAATAGAAATGACTATTTGCAAAGAAATTAATTCAATCTATGAATATTCACAGTATATATACAGTGGTTAGAGGTGAATTTCATGTTAATGTTATTGTTTCAATATAGGTGTAGGGAGGGAAATGCGTATCACATTTGAATGTATGGAAGGTATCTAGTTACATGGGTTACGACACAACATTCAATGCACACAAATATTTGGAAAATATATGAAATACAATGCTCAGCTACAAATTTCAAAAAAATCTAGTGATGTAGATGTTTCCATGCACCATTGAAACTATAAAACTAACAATGATTTGAACCTATTTAAGTACATATTAAAAATTAAGAGTATTACAATTAAAACAATTATTAATTACAAGATATTTGATCACAATAACCTTCAACCTCAATAATGCATCCATGATCTTTAAATTCATTATTACAAATAAAAATATATTTTTAACATAAATCACAAACCACAACACATTTTCACTCTAAATTCATTATGACAAATCGAAACATACTTTCACTCCACCCCTTCTTGCATAAAGATCTATATTATCCATTTAAATATGTTCAAGATATGTCTTTCACTTAATATAAACTATTATAATATTAAAAAATAAGATAAATAAAACCTTTTCTTTTAAAAAATCTCATTATCTTTAATATTACTAAAAATATGCATTTACAATTATCATTTTGTTTTATGTTGTTCCTATATTCTTCATTTAGATATGTTAAAAATATATCTTTTGGTCAATATAATATATTATAATATTAAAAAATAACCTAAATAAAACTATCATGTATGTGTCTTTGCTTTTAAGAAATTTCATTGTATTTAATATGTTTATGGATACTCATTGAATATGTATTTACAAATATTTTTTCTTTTTTTCTTTTTTCTTTTTATTGAGTACAGAAACAAACAAAAATTATTACATTGAATTTGGAAATTAGGTTATTGTGTTTAATAATGGTTGAATATATTACTTATATTGTTAAAATATTTATAATGATATGTAAAATTTAGAGTTTATAAATTATATATTTTTTCTGAAAATAGAAAACATTATTATCATGAATTATGAATTATATAAATATGGTGAAAATAAAGAACTTTATTAATTAAGAAAGGAAAATAACAAATGAGAAAAATAAAAAATAACTAAAAATTACATGAAATGCATAAGCTCAATACCACTAGTCATCAATACTATGTGAACAAATGTAAATTTTCATTGATACATTGTTCTCTATCTTTTTGTATAGTTTCCAAACATCAAAAACAATATTGTCACTAACTAATGATATATTGATTGTCATTGGAATGTAATGATATATCAATGCAAAATCTCTAACAATTTCTATCCCATAGAAATCATTTGCTACATTAACAACATGATTTTGTATATATTTGAGATATTCATTATTTTGAAGATTTCATAAGAAAATCGATGCAATGGATTTACAACTTGGGAAACTTGTACTAGGGCACATGGGGTGCAAGCCAAAATAGAGAACATGGATTATATGAAGTTACAACCAAACAACTAAGATAACTTTGGTTGTGAGTTTTTAGAAATGTTGGATAACTATTTATAAATGCATTAATTTTGAATGTAATAATTTTTGTTTTATGTTGAGAAGAGTTTATCACTATTAAATTATGTAAAGTGATTTTATTATAGGTTTAAATAATTATTGTTTTTCATTTTCAAACTTTCCATAAAGAACTAAGCAAGGGTATTGTTTATTTTTGCTTAAAAATAAGAAATAAAAAAATCCATGTCACAACACTCAAAAAAATTTCTTAAACATTTTTAACAAAATATTTCAAAAAAAAAATAGTGGGTTCCCCTCAAAGATATTTTTGTTTAAAAAAAAAAAATTCTTAAACATTTTTAACAAAATATTTAAAAAAAAAATAGTGGGTTCCCCTGAAAGATATTTTTGTTTAAAAAACGTTTTTAAACATAATGTTCAATGACCAAGATATCAAAAGTTGAAACTATGTTATTTTAACAAAATATTCATAAAAAAATAGTGGGTTCCCTCTGAAAGATATTTTTGTTCCAAAAACGATTTTAAACAGGATGTTCAAGGACCAAGATATCAAAAGTTGAAACTATGTTATTTTGAGTGTGTTATTTCGTTGACATTCAAAATGTGTTTTTGGTTATCCTTAATGGATTGTAGATTTGGTTAATTGAATATTCTAACGATAAAATCAATAGTTAAAATGGATTGTAGATTTGGTTAATTGAATATTCTAACGATAAAATCAATAGTTAAATTTGTGGTTGTGCTCTTAGAGCCAATAGTTAAATTTGTTTTTAGCTTTTAGATGACCCAAATCTATAATAAAATTATATACAGATTTCTGTTTATGCTTCAAAAATAAATTATATATTTAAATTCTTAAAAAAAACATAATTTAAAAACACAAATCATTGGAACGGGGGTTGGACGATCATGATATTGAAGATTGAATATATGTGTTTTTTTTTAAATTGTATTTGCATTGAGAAAAATAAGTTGATGAGCTTAATCAGATTGTAGTTTGTAGGTTTGGTTTGTGTGAGGACTTATCAACATCTTTGTTGCGCTGGGCCCTCAAGTTAAAGATGGCCAAACTAACCACAGTGGCAGAGAAAAAAAAAATTATAGATCGAAGAAAAAATGAATAAAGAGAAAAAAGATAAGATTGTCTGTTTAGAGCAGGAGAAAAGGGACATCAATAATTTTCTTCAAAGTGCCATCGGAGAAAAAGTGGGACCTAGAAAGGACTTTAAGGAATTGACAGAGGGCAATGGTGAAAATCAAACAGATTCACCTCAAACTAACAGTGCTATTTTAGACGTTTCAGAATGGGGTCTTCATAATACTAGATTGGATTTCAGATGTCACAGAAAGGGGACTTCAGAGTACTGGGTAAATTTCAGGGTCGGTTCTCTTGTGGGGGATCCAGACATTGAAGTTATTAATGAAAGAAAAGAAGGAGAAGACGGTTTTGGTTTGTTATGGATACTCTCGTCTTTCAAGTGTGTTGTGATGTCTGTTTATACACTTCTTAAATGTATAAATTGTCATATTTTAAATTCTTCCATGAATTTTGTTAGCGTATATTTAAATTAATATATATGTTATGTCATAATAATTTTATTTAGGTTGAAAATACATGTAGTGTCATATATTCACATTCAATAATATAATCTTAAAAAATTGTGATTATATATGTTCATATCTAAGTTAAAATAGATGTAGTGTCATATATTCACATTCAATAATATAATCTTAAAAATTTGTCAATATATGTTCATATCTAAGTTAAAATAGATATATGTGGTGTTATGTAAATAGATCTAAATAAAAATATGTTCATATCTAAGTTAATATAGATATATGTGGTGTTATATATATATATTTACATCTAAATAAAAATATAGTAATAGTGCTCCATAATTGTATGGTGAATCTAATATATATTTATTATTTACTTTTCAATATAACATAATTATATATATATATATAAATTATATTTATATTTAAATTAAAATAGTAGGTGTAACAGGTTCAAATCCATAGGAGTAGGGTATGTATATCTTGGTAGAATTTGGTATTCAAATCATTGTGAGGAGGGGTTCCTTGTCTCACAAACAAGGGGTTTCATATACCAATTTGATGTATGGCTCACTTGAATTTGGTATCTTACCTCTTATGAGGGTGTTTTTTTCGAACACCAAAGCTTTCCCCTTCATTCCATATCCAACATCGTATTAATATGGTCTCAAATAATCCTCTTCCTAACACTTCCCTACCTCATATATTACACATTGAACACTCAAAATATGTGCTTCCTTATGGCCATTCCAAGAACCACATCCTTTACTAACGACCTTGACATCCTCCTTCATGTTGTGCAAAAGACATCATCCATATTCCTTATGTTGGGGTGCATTTTGACACTCATAAATGTGAATCTATGAAAATCGAGAAGGCCATGGATGATATTGTATTGGCCTTGCATGTGGTGACTACAAAAAATAGTAATGGAACTAGGGTTCATATTGCTTGTATCAAAGTTCAAATCACGAAATTGGAAGTAAAGAATTGGAAAGATGGTTCAATATTCCTTATGTTGGGGTGCATTTTGGCACTCATAAATGTGAATCTATGAAAATTGAGAAGGCCATGGATGATCTTGGATTGACCTTGCATGTGGTGACTACAAAAGATAGTAATGCAATAACTAGGGTTCATATTGCTTTTGTCAAAGTTCAAATCACTAAATTGGAAGTAAAGAATTGGAAAGATAGTTCAAAATATTTAAAATAAAGGTATTAATTCATGTTGAATTAAGCTAGCATAGACATGAAGGATGGTGAAAGGACATGATATTTGGATTTAGTGTTGGCACAAGTAGAATTTGCATAAACCAATTTAGTAAATAGATATACAAGTAAAAGTCCATTTTAGATTGTGCATGGAAAGTATTCTAGTGGAGTGGTTGACATAGCATTATTGCTGGAAACAAATCCAAAGAGTGAAGATGTAAAATATTTTTTTAGAGAACACCAAGGAATTCCATCTTCATGTATATAAACAATCACAAAAGAAAAATAAACAATACACATAAAGAGTTGATGCAAAAAGAAAAGTGAACCAGACTTAGTATTGGCTCGTTATGAAAAATAAATGTTTTTGAGGGGAAAATATAATTTAAGATGAAGAAGATTGGTATTTGTAAATTTTTAAATAACTTTTTTTTACAATGTCCATGTATTGGAGTATCCAAATGTGTTGAAGTTTTCTATATAATTATATATTTTACTCACATTTAAAGTTATTGATTTAAATGAATTTTTTTAAGGGATAATTAATGAAAATGATAATTATTTGGTTAATTGGAAGAATATATTACTAAGTCTAAAAAAGAGGAACTTGAAATTTTGGATGAAAAAATTATAATAAGAACAAGAAGTTAGAAAAGAGAGAATATTTTGTTTGTTGGAAGGATAAAGGTCTAGAATAAGCCACATGGATTCTAGAAGTGGAATTGGAGTGAATCCTTTGGATTGCAAGTGTTTATTCTACTAAGAATATGAGTGGGAGCTCACTTATTTTCTTACCAAGGAGACTTGACATAGGATCATCCAGTTGTACTTTAAGAGTTCAGACTCCATAATGGTGTCATCATGTTGGGGTCTGCTGTCCTTTCTTTTCATTGGATCAAGTTTGTTGATCCAATGACTCATGTTCATTCTGGAGGGGTTGAACACTCTTGTGATGTCACCCATCTGTACCTTTTAAATCCCTCTCTCATTTTTGATCTTCCCCTCCTCCATTGGATGAACCTACTCCATTTTATAGGCATAAGAGCTTGGGTGACATCAATTTCCTTTCCTTCTAAAATCCCTCCTAACCATTGGATCTTTCTTGTTAGTCCATTGGCCCACATTTTCTCTTATTATTTTTTTGTTGGTGTGTGAATTTTTGGATGCACTTTTGGATGGGATGAACTAAGTCACTTTCATGTGATATTTGGTCGAAAATTTATTCAATGGTGAGTGCATTTTTGTATGGGATCATCCAAGTCACTTTCATGTGATATTTGGTGGAGAATTTATTATGACTCTAGGAATTTATTTAATTGATTTTAATAAACTTATTGGATCACATATTGAGAGCACACCTAGCATTAGCTTAAGTGTTAAAGTTTTTTTCATATTTATGAAGGTTATTGAAATTAACAGGGGGAGAGTTTTAATATCATTACATGAGTTTGGAGAAGAAGAATAAGAGCATGAAGGAAAAGGAAGAGAGAAAGGGTGCATAACAATGGGAAAAATGGATGACAAAGGATCCTGAGGAGAGATCTTTGGAGAAAAAGAGAGGTTTCTAACCAAGAAATGAAGAAATAAAGATGGACCACATATATTTCAAGTTTTAAGAAAAATGGACTACATATATTTCAAGTTTTAAGATTTTTCTAAGCAATTGAAATGTCCATATGAGACTAAGACCAAAGAGTTCTGAATAAATTTTATTGGATAACTGAAGCCTTTTAGATCTTGTAATTTACAATCTTGTGATGACTCATATAAATTTGATGATAAAATCTTAATGGTTCCCTCTATGTCTATGGTACCTACCTTAGAATTTTGTATGAATATTTGTAAATTGATGCTCTGTATTTTGAGTTTTAATTTCCAATTTACTTACTTGTATGTTTTTCTTTTAATAAATACATGGATACATAATTGTTAGATGATTAGCCTATTCCTCAATTTAAGAAAATTCTTATTATCCTCTTAAATAAAAAATGAACTCCTAACACCCAGTAATGTTCCCAAATATTTTCATTTGCTTATAAAAAGATTATTCATACCATTAAACTAAATTGTATAAATTTTGAATGTCTCTAATGACACATGAAATATATTACAAAATTGCTTAAGATCTACTCTCTTATTTACCCTCACATGAGGTTCCCTTTTTCTTTAAAAGACTAATCATATCCATTAATTTTGTAAATACTTTTAATAATTCTTAAGGTAAAACTTAAACTAATAAAATGTATAAAAAATTATGTTTGATTATTCAATTTCTTAAATTAATAATTAATTCATAGTTTTCTACATGATAATCTTATTTTGCAACCAAGTTCATTTCTAAAGTTATTTATTAGAACGAATTAATGAAGTTAAAATGTTATAAAATTAACATTAAAATATTAATAGTTTAAATTATATATATTTTTAATGTTATTGTAAATTTTATTTTTTCATATATATTATAAATAATATTTAATAATATTTTAAATTTATTAATATTGATGATGATGATTAATGTTCATTAATATTGAATTGGTCATGTGATCTTAAGAAGGCAAGGGATTACTTGGAATATTTTAGGATTTAATGGACCTTAAAAAGATAAGGGATTACTGGATTATTTCTATACTAAAAAAACATTAAGAAAAGCTTTCCAAGATGACATTATTTTAGTTTTGTTGAATTAAAAAGTTAGCAAAGTGAGTAGTGTAACAAATCTTTTGAAATTCAGATTTATTCTCTATATATGCTTGACATTCTAAGAGAAAGTGATTTTCATTTTTAATCCTCTTATATCATGAAACTCTTTCATCATCAATTTTTTTGGAATTTTAACCATAATACAATTATATATATATAATAAATGATTTACCTTATCCCAACCTCATTGCTAAATTTGAATTTCATATTTTCCTTCATAGCTAAATTTGAATTTCATATTTGCCTTCAAACCCGAATCATGTAACTTTGATTATAACATAACTGCTCTACTCTGGAGTCTGCATAAGCTTCATTGCATGTGTCATGACCGCTGAAATCGAGTCAATATCTCTGAAAGTCAGGNATCCCAACCTCATTGCTAAATTTGAATTTCATATTTGCGTTCATCGCTAAATTTGAATTTCATATTTGCCTTCAAACCCGAATCATGTAACTTTGATTATAACATAACTGCTCTACTGTGCATAAGCTTCATTGCATGTGTCATGGCCGCTGAAATCGAGTCAATATCTCTGAAAGTCAGGTCCTTCCCAAAGTTTTGGATGCGCATTCTAGAAGCTGTCACAACTACTTCCTATCTATTACTCTGAAAAGGATAGTCCAACACAGTGAAATCTCGGAATAGAAAACTAAATACCGGCCCCCGTCGACCTAGAAATGATTAATTGTGCGCTACATGTACAATTCCCGACAATAGATCTTTACTCTTATTTTTGTCTGATATCTTTGCCACTATTGGTTTTAGTGAAAGGCTGAATTCAATTATATCTTTACTACTAATGCTTTTGGTGAAAGGTTGTATTCAAAATTCAATTATATTTTTATCCAATCAAGACCGAAAACACGTCGTGATTTCTTATGTGAACCCTAACCCTCCATCCATCAACAGAAGGGTTGCGAGTCGCGACATGTCGTTATTACTTCGAACAAAACCGAAACCCTAATGAGAAAATGAAGAAAAAATACCTAACCACATACAGACAAGACTGTTGTGCAGGCTGGAGTCTAATTTTTGGATGTCTGGTTACCAACTCGTTAATTACCTACCACGCTGCGTGTTGTACTGTCTTGATCCTTCTACTTAAACCTAAACAAATCATATAATTTAAGGCTGTGATGCAATGTATTCAGCTAATTAGGAATCTGTGTCTCCGTATCTGTCCGTCATAGCAAAGCAAAGTCACATGATCATTTCACCAACCATTTTATTTTACGAAATTTGGTCGTCTTCTAACGTCAGAGATATGATAGCATGCTGTTTTTATATGGAAATAACTGGCAGGTCACTTTTTCAGGAATAGTTAGGATCGAATCCGCTCTGACATGAATGGTTCATGTATTAACTTGTGAGTTGTTAAATTTTTTAGTTCTGTTTGTTTGTTTTTTTTTTGTTTGTTTCTTTTCGAAATTTTGGTGATTAAATTTGATAAAATTGTTATTTTTTGGTTATTTTTTGTTGTTTAAATTATAATTTTGAATGTATAAATGAATTTAGCATATTAAATTTTTTATAAAACATTATTATTATACAAACTTAATCACTCAAATCTACAAATCCAACCATTCCTTACAAAATTTAAAACAAAACAAATCAAAATCAAACAAATTAAAACTAATCTATTCACTTGTAAAGTGACATTCACGTGTACTTGTATTGGCCTCGGTGAACTCTGCAACCGGTTAATCAGGGTTTCTCATTATTAGTCTATGCCTTCAGCGCTTACTATAGCGTAGTCTTTTGATTTTGAATATTTTGTTGAGTTTACTGTACCATTGCTTGACTTCCTATTACTTAGCTTTTTCATTTTTAATATTTTGTTGAGTTGTAAAGATTAACCTATAAAAATTTAACACATATTATATTATTTAATTCAAATTAAAATAATATTGGTTGTTAGTTCAAATCTTGCTGGATGTTAATTGGATTTTATTAATAACCTCAATTTTCATACATATTATATTATTTAATTCAAATTAAAATAATATTGGTTGTTAGTTCAAATCTTGCTGGATGTTAATTGGATTTTATTAATAA
>SNQJ01S0170804.1:3923-20581 GCA_010110895.2 Picea sitchensis | reverse complement strand
ACATGCCTACCAAATATCCTAAAGACCTTCCTAGGTTCAATGGAGATGACACATTTACACTAGAAGAGTATATTACAACATTTCAAGACTACATTGAATACTTATAAATCAAGCATGATGATGTTTTTATGAGGATATTTTGTCATTCCTTGACGGGAGATGTTAGGAGTTGGTTCAAAGATTTGGCAGCTGATTCAATTACCTCCTGGATAGATTTCTATCATATTTTCTTGGATAAATGGGGAGAGAAGAAGAGCCATCACTATTACCTCATTGAGTTATACTCCATGAATATAAGTAAATGAAGATTTATCGAAGTTTGACAGTAAAAGTTTGACCCTATGAACCTGCTGCCAGATTTCTCCTTTTTTCTCATGGAAAGAAGTGCTCCTAATCTACACGGGATGTTCACCCATGTCGTGGAACTAGAAAATAATATTTTTGGCCTCAGGAAAATTAAGGCTCAAGAAAATGATCATTGTATGCAGGGTTATGATAAAAAACAATGGCCAAATTTTGCAAAACGAGAAGGCCATTCATAGAGTCTAGTTTGAGCATCCATTGCAAGGTGTAGAAGACATTGGTAAATTAGTCCATGATTCTGAATGGAAGCCAATTGGTATTTCTTACCTCTTCAATAATTATGAAATAGATGATAGTGAACATGGTCTTGATCTTGAGAGAGGTGCAACAAGCAAAGAGGATTTCCAGTGGCATATTAAAGAAGATAGTCTAATGGTGAATGCTAAAGAATAAGATGTTGTTGGAAATGACTCAAACCTGTCAAATATTTGTTACGAAGTTGAGTATGATATAGACATGCAGGAGCAGGCAAGGAACAAAGAAATGAAGGTTTCAAAATCTGCTCATATTGAATTTTTCAGCAGTAAGCCATTATGTGATAAGTATGAGGAAGAATATTATTTAGAGACATAAATTTTGTATTCTACAACATACATGAGTTTTCCATCAAAGTTGGGATCTCGTAAAGATGATTTTGAATAATGATGCTACCTCTTTATCCTCCCATTCGCATACATTTACAGAACAAAGAAGCGAAGAAAGCATTGAAGACCCTTTATAAGTGTTTGCAAAGAAGTGGGCCCTTGGATCAAAATATGTATGTACCAGACATCCATAGTGACATAATATATTTTCAAATGAGAATTTGTAGCTTCTTACACAATTATCAATCCAACAACCTGAACGCCTATTCACTTCGTGAATAGATCTATGCCCATAATTACATATTGAAAGTGTCTTCTTCTTTTCTAGTACAAAAGGTCCAATAAAATAGATTCCCCAATGATCAAAATTTTGCATTAGAGGAATAGGTTTAAGTTTGTGAAAATCCCTTATCTTTGGTTTGTTGCTCACTTTTTGGCATTAGACACATTTATTAATCATTTTAAATAATACTTAAAGATTTTAGGCCAACATAGTCTTGAACATAGGATTTTTGGGTTGTCTTAGTAAGAGAGGTATGCCCCCCTACTATGCCAAAAATATGCCTTGCTAATCAAATTATTTGTTCCCATTGGTTGCACACATTTTATTTGTATATCGTTAATTTGGACTCTATATAAAATTACCTACTAAATTTTTTAATTAGAGTGTCTTTTGAACTAGAATTCATCTATTTGTCATACTCATCTTGTCAAGTGCCTTTTTGTGCCACAAAATAATGGACATCCTCTAGATACCCTGATGCAGGTGGAACCTTGAACATGTTAGCATTAGGAGGTCTTCTCCTCCTCTCCTTAAAGTTCCCTATTTCATCTCCATGACAGATAATTAGGTTTAACATTGGATTTCCCTAATTTGACACAAGTTTTGAAGTCATATTCTTGGAAAACATCATCGACTTATGCTTCTATAGTTTATCGACTTGTTTACTTTATATATCAAACTCTAAATTATGATTTACATTTTTAAAAATGAACTTGTTAGATGGTAAGTAATGTCAAATTTGTGTAATATACCATACCTAAGGTTTCCCACTCTATAGTATTGTAATTATTGTCAATCAATGACAATTTTTTCTTGCAAAATACATCATATACCCAATTTTGTCATCGTCAACATGTGTGAGGACATTATTAGTAGATACACCCAAGGAATATACACATACATGGAATGACTTGTTCCAATTAGGAATTGTGAGTGCACCAATCTTAAGATTGGTGCACTCACATTTGTATCATTTACCATTCCAAATCTTTATTGGCATTTATTTATGCATATAATTGGTGTTTCCTTCTTCAAACCATCTCCATCAAGTATGGGATCAATCATATTGTTTAACAAACTTTCATTAATACCATGTATGTCCTAAAAATTACCTAACCTTTGATGGATTGGTGGTAGGTTCCAAATCTTTGATTATCTTAAATTTATCAAGATCTACCATTGTCCCTTCCCTTGAGACCATGTCCAAAGCGATTTTTTGAAAAGATGCAAAAAATGAAACTTCTCTAGATTTAGGGATACACTTGTCTCCCTACACCTATTCAACACCAGTCAAGGTCAAAGTTGTAGTTTTAGACAATCAAAATGTGCCCCAACATTCATATATACTTTAAGTGACTTATGAATGAAAACATTGAATATCTCAGAAAATTGTTCAGAAAAACATGTTGGTGTAGTTTCTAAACCAAATGGTATTATATGACATTAATGTGCTCCCCATTTGGTTTGTGATAGTGGTGAGTGGTTGGATTTTACCCCTTATAGATACTTGATTATATCCTCAAGACCATCTAAAAATGAAAAAATAGCTTTCCTATTACCATGTCTAAAACTATTTTTTGAAAGGTGTGGGAAAAGGTTCTTTAGTCATTAAATGATTAAAAATTTTGTGGTTTGTGTAGGTCCTCATGTTTCTTGTTTTTATCCATCATGATTGGGGAAATCCACTCATGTTCCTTTATCATATAAATTGTCTCAACATCCAGTAATTTTCAAAGCACTTTTTACATTTTTGTGAATAAAATGGTGATTTTAATCCCACATGACAAAGTACATCTTATTGCATGACATTATTAAAGAGAAAGTGACTCAAAATTGTATAACTGGGCAGTGAAGATAGAAATAAAGGAGGATTCAAGTTCCCTCCATTGTACAGATATATCCTAGAAGAGGTATGGAAAATAAGCTAGAAGTAACCATACATGGTTGAGGTCTCAATAACTACTAAGCCCCAGTTTTCTTCCTATTTATCCCAACATTGTCCCTGTTGTTTTCCTTACTATCTTATTGGTAAAAATGGATTAGTTATTAACTATTTTGTTGGTAACTCTTAAAATAATCTTAGTAGATATTACAATTATAGACTATTAAGAGTGTTCTTTGAATTCCAAGTTATTACAAAAAGTCTTTTCTTAACCTTCCATCATCCAAATTAAATATAAATACATAACATAATACTAAAATCCAGTTATAAATACATAACATAATGCTAAAATCAAGTCTAGTTTGGAGGTAAATTTGAAAAATTATCATGATAGTCAATGTTTTCTTAAACCTTAAATTAAGTTAAAATCTTTAAATCTAGAGGTTTTTAGGACTTATGGATGTTTCAATGTAGAAGGGCCAATATGAGAGCAATTTATGTTAAGGTCTCATATGGGTAAAGGAAACTAGACTTGAGAAGAGCCTTAGAAAGATATTGTCACACAATATGTTTAGGGCACATAAATCCCGAGGGATTTTTTGTAAGGTTGGGGCATGAACTGACTTAATGCATAGGTGAAAAGAATAATAAACCAACTACATTCCAGTCCCAATTATCTATCTCTTTTGTTTCACTATATTTAACTAGTGAGAGGGGGCAAGTTAGAGTATGTTCAAGTTGGTTGGGAGACACCGAGACAAAGGGAAATTCTCACTCTTTACTAGGTAGTAGGGAAAACACCACAAGTATATTAATAAATAACTTGCTAGGTGGAGTATGAGAGGTATCAACCTAATGAGGGCCAACAAGCATTGAGAGGGTCCGAGAAAGAAGGTGAGAAATTTAGAAGCTACCCTAAGTGGCCGGTAACCTTCGAGAACCGCGTCCTCTCAGGTCCTTTCTCCTTCATTTGAAGAACTATGAAATTCTTCTATTTCCCTATCAGGAAATCTTCCTCCCACAGGGAACTCTTCTCTAAATCCCCCTTTTCCTCTATCGGGGTTTCCTCTATGGGAGTTTTAACACTCACAATACATTTGACTTCGAAGCGTCGATCCAGATCTCGATGCACCTATTTTCCGATATACGGCTATAGGATTCAAACCATATGATTGATAACCTGTGACCATGACCTCAACCCATCGGGGCTACGGGAATTCTAATGTTATGAAACCGCACCCATGGGTGTTGATTGCTGTGGTGGCTTTTGTCTCCCTCACGACTCCTCCTTATACACCTTTATCTTGCAGCCGGTTGTTTCCATGATCGGGTTTCCTCATTCGGGATTTCAATAATGTATGAATCACACTTGCCACGGGATCCCGATTTAATGAACTCCAATCAGATGAGGGCTTACTCCCTCTGGGACTCTCCTATATGTGCTGAGATCTGCACGCCGCGTCCTCTAATAGCAGTTAGATTTCCTAGGGGTTTGGGACTCGAAAGGTCTAAAGATCCTTGTCCTCAGGAACTCCGAATCTTTGATTCCTCTCACTCTCTTCGGGTTTCTGACATGCGTGCCAGATGATGGACGGTTCAGATAAATTCTCGGGGTCCGCTACTTTACAAAGCTACGAACCTTCACTTACCTGAACTCCAATGACCAAAATATCGATCTGGTGATCACGCGCCACGTGTCCTCCTTGAGATCCTACGGATGTACTCCCTTCACCATTCCAGGGTTTTCCTGGTCACGGATATTTGACTCCGGAAGTTCCAGAATGCCGATGAAATTTCGACTCCTTGCCACCTATACCCAACAGATGGACGACCCAGATCTTTCCGAGGTTTCAGGGTTTCTATTGTTTAGAAACACTCGACCACGGGATTCGATCGCTGAAATATCGATGGGAACTCTTGGTGCTATGTCGAGATCAATGGTGACGGTGCTTGAATCCACGATCCAATGGTCAACGAACCCTAGAGCTTGCACTCCCTGCGCGACCGTAACCTCTTCACTTCTTCCAATAGATCCAACGGTTGATGGGATCCTATCAACCTCCTCTATGAGATCCTGACCACCCACTTCCTTCTTGGCTATCTGTTGATCCTCCTACATGTAACCTTACAACATTTATTCAACCACTTTATGCACAGACCCTCGATGCTTATCCTCAATGGATTTGAAATCCTTATCCCTCATGAGCTTCCACACAAATTTCAACCTCAAAGAGGGTCCTAGCACGCACTCCTTGGGCGGTTCGGTTTCACCTAAGTGTTGATATCTTTGACTCTGCGCGCACTGCCGTGATGAATCCTTCAACCCTTCCTTTCGGTTTCTGAGTGAGACTCTCCTTAGCCTGCACGCTCCTTGCACGGTTTCAAAAATCCACTTTCACTTCTGAGAGATTTGGGAACAAGAGTTTAACTCCCTGAGCCTTATGTCAATGCACTCTTTGCGGATGAATTCAACTGCACTTCTTGCAGTAATTCTCTGGCTCAGAATAGAGTAACGATTGAAACTAATTTCTTCTTCCTCTCAGATTTCAATCTAGACATATGAAATCATACACCTGACATAACAACAAATGCATATGGGGAGTAATTCTCATGGTAGATCATTCAAACGCACACATACGAGGAGAATAACACAACAACCATGAATCTGGATCAACTTCTTCTATTAATTAAAGATCTATACATGGGTGTTCTTCTCAAATCTTTTCTTCTCTTATGTGCTCTAGATTCTTCTCACTCTTCTTGAATTCTAAATTGATAATAATACAACAATACAATGGGGAATTGTCTATGGTTCCTCTTCCTTCTAGAACTATCTAGTATTCAATTCTACCTACTTACATTCTTTTGCTATAGAAATGCCTCTTGTCTATCTCAGACGAGAATGTATAGCTCGAGGTCTGATTACATTCTAAAGCGCTGTTAAATGATCTCATTTATGTTTAGCAGCATCGACTTCAAGGGAAAATTTAAAAATTCAAAAATTCTTGTTGGGCTGATCTTCCAGCTGTCTTCTTCTTCCATGTTGGTTTTTCTTGTAGTGAGGGATGCTCCTGCATCACTAAAATTATTACCAAATCAGACTCTAAAGGGGTGCTCTTAGGAGTCATGTGAAGAAGTTTTGTGTGAGAACAATTCATTAAGAACCCATGTAAGGTTTTGTTAGAGGGTGACTCTTACTGAATAAAGATAAGGTTAAGATCAATACCCTAGTTGTGCATTGCCATTTAGTTTATGAGAATATCACCTAGACTACACAACTTGGTTATGTTAATCCAAGGAAATCAAACAGGTCACAATAGAACAAAATGATAGATGTAAGTTTATTGTGAACATAAATGAAATGGAAAAATAATATATCGCTGATCCATCAACATGTGGCTAAACTAAAATTGGGAAAATGTCTAAGGTTCAATGTGTAAGGATTGGTCCTAATTAGTTCTAGATGAAATGGTGAACGTATGAAGGTCAACAAGAGAATCTTGGGCAATGAGGAGAAAAAGGAAAGGAATGATCAATGAGGAGTGTGAAGATTGGATGAAAAGGGTACGATAATGTTAACCCATCAATGCTAGTCATGATGGTTGGATATATCATGATGTAAGATTCCACTAGTGAAGCCAAAACCCTATTAATGTGAGTTATTATTGATGATGAAGACCTTAAATCTTGTCAACATCAAAGGCATCCAATCTAATGACAATGTCTCCAAGACCCATCATGTAGTGATAGACACTCAAGCATGTTGACATTAGTCATGAGGATTTATATGAGTTGAAATGCCATAATGATCTTCAAATATTTTTCAAGAGGTTTGTTTATTTTTAGACTAGTGTGAGGAATTCATTGGGCATGGAGTCGTAATGTACCACACCTAACCACATAACTCTCTATTTAATATGAAGGTGAAACTACTACTAAAGAGTTCATGATGGAATGCATTTAACATTTCAATGTGATAACCATAGAATCTTGCTAAATACAATTTTACAACATAACACATCACTAAATATGAGCAATCAACACAAAATAAATCTCTACATGCAACTATGCCAATCTATACAAGAACAAATAGTTGCATCAACTACTCATTTGGTAAAAGCCCAATCTAACGACCCCAACCCTTGTTCAATTTGTCTTCCACAAATAAATAGACAAACCACACAAATGGTTGGATGCATATGTGGAAGATGGCATTGCATTAATGTTGATCTACTATCTTGGGAGGGGTCGTTACACGATCAATTTCCATAAGCACATGTATTACTCTAAGAAAACCAGAGGAAGGCTCCATGAATCTCGTTTTGTGACCCAAGAAGAGTTGTTTCTTTAATCAAGATCCATGATCAAATAATTATCATTATGTTATAGCCATGTTTGGTCCCCCTAACCAATGAGGTTGGACTAATCCTTTACCATTTATCAAATCAATGAGTTTTCAAGCCTTTGGACAAGTTTTGAATTAGTTTATCTTATGTGCACATCGTATTGAAGTGCAGCCCGCACATAAATCACTTGTTGTTAGTTAGAAACCCATGTGCACCCTCAAAATGAACCAAAAAAAAAAATTCAAAATTGCATGGGCCCTCGAGCATAAATGCAAAGGTGGGTACACTTATGCAACCCATATTTCTTGCTCCAATGGATGGAACCACTTTTTGAACATAAATAAGAGATTTGTGGTTGGGAGGGACACACCCTTATGCTAGAGAAAATTGGCTAGACCTTGTTAAGATTGCTTTTCCATAGGTTTTCTCATTGTGTGGGACCAACCTTGGTTCTACAAGTATAGTAGATTTTAAGTTAGGTGTTTTGAGCCACCCTTTGAATCACTCACCAAAGTAAAACTTATGTCCTTCTTGGTGAGAGTTTTAATTCGGTGGTTGAGGATAGAGGAACAAACTTGGGCGATGGAGATCTTGTGATAGGATCAAGTATATTATCTCTTGTTTATCACTTTTGAATCATTTATATATAAATCTCTCTTCTCCCCCTCCCCACAATAACTTGGTCATTTTGATTATATGCATTACATTAGGATGTTAGGAATTATGGCTAGACTACTAACCTAAACTTAGTTGGGGTTTCATGTTTTATAATCTACTCTATATTATTATAAATGTTAATTTGAAAATGAGGAAGGTATTATTTGAAATTCGATTGTGTGTAGGTGTAAGGCAATTTGGTGCTAGATTTTTGTTGACCAAATTGCTCATGGAGATCAAGCCAGATGCTGGAGTTACAATGTATTCTTCTCTCATTTTCATGGAATTTCAAGCATTAAACATTAAACCTAGAAAAAGATAGACTACATATCTATTGTAAGTTTTGTCAGTGAGACTCGGACCCTACCCTCTCACCAAGGATCATAACCTATCATGGCAAAATGCAAAATGGATTTGAGACTCCACTTGGGAGATTTATTTTACAATTCGCGCCCAAAAAAAAAAACGACTCCCTCTGTCCTTCCCGGGAGATGAAATGGAGGGTAAAAGGCATTAATGTGTTGGTCGGTGGAGTGAAGAACAAAAGGAGTTACAAGCGCTCTAGCTCTGGGATTGAGAGCTAGAGAGCGCGCTGGCAGAGGAAGTCATATAAAAAACAAACCAAGCGCCAACCTATTACCCACCGGTAGCCCGGCTGACTTCTATGAGAATCCAGGTTCATGAAAGGAGGCAGTGGTTAATGAATTACATCAAACCGTGGGGAGCTTGATAAAGCTTCGTTGGGTTTTCAGCCTTGAGAGGTAGTTCTCTTGACTGTAACACTACAATAAGGGGAACTCGCGAGGAGGAGGCACCGTTGAGAGGGAGAGACTAAGGGCACCGGCCAAGAGAGGGCTTCATGAGAAGAAAATGGTAAGTGACATATCTCCACGTATTTTCTTTTAATGACCTCTCATTTTCGTTGTAAAATCCTTAAAGCTCCATCACAGTATCCCTTTCTTTTCTAAGTCTATAGATAAGCGAGTGATACATTTCCAACATGGGTAAGAACCCCTTGCCTTGCATTTCATAATGTAATTTTAAATTCCTTTATCCATCTTCTTTCACTTGGTTGAAATTATCATCTTAGCATGCATCTGGGCATTGGGAACTAAACCTTTCTCTAGAATTAGTTTAAAAATATTTTACCTTTTCCAAAGCGCCTTGCTTGCAAGGACCATTTATAAGGGTGTTGAAACTTTCAATAATGGGCAGGAAGCCCATTTTCTGCTTTCTAAAATGTAGCTTTAATGCCATATCTACCTTTCCTTCTTTGCAAAGTTCACCAATGACAACACTGTATGTAGAAGAATTAGGTGCAACATCTTTCTCCTCCATTCTGTCATACAAATACATAACAAAATTTTCATCTTCCTTGCACAAACAATGAATCTGAATATTGCAAGTTCCGACATTAGAAGCCAGTTTTTACAAAGATGTTATTCGGAAGTTCATTAGCCTCCTTCTTTTTACAATTTTGTAAGAGTCCTTTGATGAGTGATATGTAACCGGTAATACTTGGGAAAATGCCTTTCTTTTTTATTTGATTGTAGAATTCCATACCAGTATCAAATTTCGACTTCTTTCAAAGTCCGTTGATAACAATGTCATAGAGAGAGTCATCTGGCACAATTCCATAGCCTATCATGTTATCAAGAGTTCGAGAGGCTTCTTGTATATTTCCTGGCTGAGAATGTGTCTTAAGCACTGGCACATGGAGGAGTACTTTTGGGTTTTGTTTCAACTTAGCATCATGTATGATACCCTAGTTCAATAGGAAGCGGGCAATAATTGTGCTTCATTTAGTAAAGGTGGAGTATATAGAAGTTTGTTCAACTAGTTGTGAAGTCGTTTAGTTTTGCAAGTCATTAGCGGAGTTGGGTGATATGGAGTTGGAGCCAACAATTGTGTATTGTGATAATGTTGATGGTGAGTGGTAGATGCGTCAGGCGGGGAAGTGGAACTAGTCAGGGTTGTCTAAACCGCCAAGTCGTTTGGTATGGACTACCTTGACGAGTTTAACGGCTCAGTTGGCAGCTCTAAGGTCTTCTATGAAAACCAAGAGAGGTGGTCTGAGCTAAGTAATCTAACTAAATTAATAAACAAATCAAACTATAACTAAATGAGAAAATAACTTCAAAAGATAAAGGAAACTAGAAACTAATGAAAACAAGGGAAAAGGAACTAATATACTAAATATAAACTGACTAACCATTCTATCTACAAACTACTAATTACTATTATAATAACTCAAATCAGCTACCTAATTATGGTACACCAATATTTCTTTATTCTGGAAATGTACACTATGGACAACCCTCTGGGATTTGATTAAAACTGCCAAAACTAATTTGTTCGCTGCCCTGAGACAGCCTAGAATCTCTTTTTTGATTTTTTATATTTTATGAAGAAGAAACAAATATTACTGAAATTAAAACAATCTAATATATTTTACTGAAATTAAACAGTCTAATATAAATCTAATTAAACTACTATCTATATTAAACTGCTTAATAAAAACAATAAACTACGATTATATCTAAATTAAACTACTTAATGAAAAACAAAAAAAACAACTAACTAATTGACCTGGAAACGCTCCAAATCTGCCCTGTGTAAGATGACTTCTTAAGCTGGTTGGAGGAAGAAATTCACACCATTTAGTCCTTAATCTTCTCGAAAACGATCATCTATGCTGCTTCTTAAAGTGTTTTACAGGACAAACAAGACATAAAATAAAATCATAACAATCTTCTGATGATAAATCTCTGCAATAAGGGAAACATATTATGCAGAAAACTTATATGCAACAATTCAATCTATGAAGAAGACAAAGCTATCATTCACAAAATGAATTACTAATTGTTATGTCTTTCATCTATCTGGAAGCAACGAGATATGAATAACAATAATAAAATTATATCATTTGAATTTGATTTAGATAGCCAAAGTAATCGTAAACCATAAACAAAGTGATATACAAAACTTGAAACAAAATGTTGATATATTGAAAAGCAAAAGCTATGACAAAACATCAATTCTGCTCCAGTCTGTAATAGAATTACATATCCTTGTTCTCCCACAACTGAGGATGATGATTATTACAAAAATCATAAGTATATATAGGTCTCTTCACAAGGTAAAACTTCCTTGTGGATAATATCAAATAGTTTTACACAATCTGGGAAAAATCCCAAAATCTCCTAAACTAAGCAACTAAAATGCAAGTGAAATCCTTGAGATATCCTCCAACTTCCCATAAACTCAATTGCAATTCGAATTTACTTACAATAGGACAGAAATATCAAATTAGAAGGATATTTCAGTAACAAAATACAAAAAAAATGATCCTACAGACTTAGCTACAGAATCATGTGATTTTGTAGCTAGTCTAATAATAGCACACAGGATCAAATAGCAATCAAATAAAATCTTAAAAGAAACAAATCCAATTTAATTTTCTTTTTAGTTAATCATCAAAACGAATTACTAATAATTCAATTGAAATTACCATTTGAATTAAACAATATCAAAGTGAATGCAATCGAAACAGAGTAAGGAATACTCTGTTTTCACTTACCATAAAACATGGTCAAATCTTGACAGGCTTGTTTTGTATCAAATGAAATCAAGCAATGAAACGAATCGTAAAAGATACGATGTAATTGAACACAATCATAATTGTTATAATCATAATTGGATGTAATGGAAATTGATTTATCATTGCTGTTAAAGATTTGATCAAATGCCAATAAGGAAAGGCCGTTACGATTGTTGCCAAACATTCAAAACAGTATCAAACTTCACCATAGATTCGAACCGTTGAGCCTTTACATAACCAATCAGAAAAAATCACATAATAATCGTAGCCACCAACAACATTCATAACCATAATCAAATCGAATTGTGATTGAACCAAAAATAGAAACACATCGTAATCCTGGGCATGATCATTTACGTTTAACAACTCAAAATTAAACAATATATTTGTTTGCAATATAAACCGAGCTGAGAACATGGTCAAACCATATCATGTGAATCGAAGAGTTGGATACAACAGTTATGATTTACATCTATTCGCAAATTGGTTATATCTTAACGGGATGGTATTCGAATTGTTCATAAGATATAAAATCACAACCATTAACTGTAATTGCCAACCGTATCATCTAGAACATCACCAATTCGAATTTGATATTGACTGTGTTTGAAATTTAAATAACAGAAACAACATGTGTTTAGACAGAGTATTTAATTGAAACTAAATTAAAATAACCAAATCTATCGTATGATCGATCAAACCAAACCAAATCCAATCAAAGCTAATTCTGGAATCAAAACAAACTTATATACAATAATGCATGCTCATCAAACAATTTCAAATTGATGCTAAACACAGAGTTGTGAGTTCATCATATGAACAAGTGATAATCATACCCATATGACTGTTCAGACTATGCCAGCTTTGAGTTTACAACTGCTGTAGCAGACTCCACGTTTTTGAACAAAATCGAACCAGTCGTTCGTTGCTTCTTATCCGTGGATGGCATCTTTGCCTTAGTGAGCTTTGCAACTTGGTCTTCCAGATCGTGAATTCTGGATTGCAGCATTGGCACATCAATATAATACCTTTCAAGCCATGCACCACACTGATCACATGGTTGAGTTGCTAGCTGAGATGGAACAGGAGAGGGTTTCGACGAGTCAGCAGGGGCTTCACAGGGCAATTTTATGCTGGGATAACTTGGATCATCTTGTAAACAAGGAGGTAGGTTCTTCACAAAATCATAGGCTAGTTTATCATACAAACCTTTGGAAAAGGGATACTCGCTTGCATAGGAAGCGCTCAATCTCTGAGTCAGATTCCTCACTGAGCACAATAGGGTCAGGGTTGACCGGTGCCTTAGGTTTGTTTCTTTCCATGCGAGAGATTAACCGGGCGTTCTTCTTACCTTTATAATTGGCACTAGGTTGGGTCTTGGGATTTTTAGCCATAGGTTTAAACTTTTCCACCTCTGTGGTCACATAATTGGGTAGTTCAATAGATGGCTCGAGTAGGGGTTTGGGTAGGAGAGCGCTGTAAGTCATAGGGGGAATAGGTTTTCTTTCTCTCACCACAGGTTTTTCAACCTGTGGTGGGATTGACTCATCAAAACCATTACGTTTAAGGAAAGTCTCCCAACAGTCACGACGTAACCCCAACTCGCAAACCATAAGCATTTTAATTAACCCAAAATGGAAGAGGTTGGTATCGGCCTGATTGCGCTTATACCTTTTGGCCATTTTAAACAAACTCCTATGCAGGTAGTGAGGCATGTTTAGTTCAAAACCCATGAAAATCATAAGGAGCCGAAGGTGATACATGAAGACGAGACCATACCTGCCCTCACAAGTGACGAATTGTTTAGTTATCATCAGCAAGTCATGCCATATTTGCTTTAGCATATTTGCAGGCAGACCCTTGTCACAAGAGCTCACTCTTCGTGACTGAAAGAGTAACGTCCACGGGACATCCTCTACTTTATAGTTCTTTGACCATCTCTGCCCGACAGCAGGCAGGCCAGTTGCTAGACTAAGGAATTGTTCGTTGATTTCCAACTACACATCCCCAACTTTGGCTCGGCAGCCATCGAATGTCAATGCAAATTGCCGAGCCACTCCAGTGTTATAACCATCAAATTTTCGGATGATAGGGAGCCATCCGAATTCCTCCAGGTTGCTATATGCACCATCAAACATTAACAGGGCCTGGAATCCATTAGGTTCAGTTCTTACGACTGGAGCCATGGCGAGGGCATCATAGTAGGGTTCGGATCAAACACGCAGGAGCATAATCGATACGGCTAACAACTGCAATCGCTCAAAGAGGGGGTAAATCAATAGGCACGTGCGAAGGTGGTGGGTTAGTTCACTGCCATGCAAAACATTAAAGGCTCAGTACAACGTCGTTTAATCAATCATGACACCACTTAAACCACATTAATCGGCTAACACGAAAATTCAAACGGTGGCCAGTGATACCAATGCATCATTGTATGGTTTGAAATCATGAACATTCGATATAGAACCAAAGTTAATACATGCCACTAATCGATCAAAACCATATATCAATGCGCCATAGCATAATTCAAACCAAAGTAAGTCCAAATGTTTTATCAATGCACCAAGTATATAATCAAATATTGACATTCAACATGTAAAGTTCAAATTATGCCTTGTTGTATAATCAAGGTTGACAAGAGATTTCATAAAGTCACTAAGCCAAGAGCTTATAATAGAAAGTATTAAAACAAAATCAACCATCTCTCTTATGAAATCAAGTATAACTCACAAATTCTCATGTTCAATACCTCATTAATCAAATAAAAACCAAGTTGCGCAATCAAAGCAAGAATGTCACAGTTTGAAAATATGCTCAGTCAAATAATCAACCAAAGGTAAGTGCCTTTCAGAACATCAATGAGCAGACCACGATAGTTTAAATAACAATGGAGGAGTTTTCACGCTTTTAGTCGTGAAAACTAATTTGAAACGAAATTGAAAACATCGCATAGAATGAAAATATCGTCTCTTTGCAAAATGCGACAGTAATTTGAAGTTCAAGAGACGTAGGTGTAGGCAGCTTTTAGGGCAATTAAAAAAAATTGAGTTGGCTACCAACAATGGCGACACACTGGGAGAAGCAGTTATCTCTGTGGAAAGAAACAAATTCAGATTAGGACAGTAGAGAAAAATTCAACTCAGAAATGACCATCATGAATCATACAAACATCATTATTTGCCATCTTTCCCATTAGTGTTTTAAAAGATGCAAACTAATAACAGCCTTAGGATCAACAAGTCATGACATTAATGATAAAACCTTCAATACTGTTGGCATGGCCACTGCTGCCAGCAGGCGTCCATAGCCTCGACAGGGTTTCCATTTAACCCACTCGGATGTCTGTATCCTGTCAAGAAGTCCTAGATCAGAGTAAAGGACTTTTTTAAGAGGTTTCTCATAATTTTTTGCAGATTTGTGTTTACTCGACATTGCTTCGCTGCCAGCAGGCCTGTTCAGTACCCTGGCGAAGTTGTCTTGGTGCCATGCTTGCATTTACCCGCTTCCAGCGGACCTGTTCAATATCTCGATGGGTTTACAAACACTTCCCACAACTCTTATTGATATTTTTATGTTGTTTTTTCTTTTGTATATAGCTGAGCGGGGTGGTGCTGAAAAATCTTGATATTTTAACATATTTTTCAGAACTCATCAGAATTTTTTCATACTGTCCATTATTCATCTCCAAAAATGTCTTATTTCTAAAACAACTTACTATGACAGGGAGACATTCTTCTGAGTCATTCCTTTACGAAAAGGGACAGCGTAAAAAGATTAAGATAATCATGACAAACTTCACTCAAAGATTGAAATTAGAAAACTTCTTTCAAACAACGAAATTTTCAAACATAAATATCAATTTTAGAAATATATATCACCGATGTTCGTACAACTTTTCAGGAGTTATTTCAGCGAAGAGATTTTCCCATGGTCTGAATCTGAATTGCTCAGTGCATAAGCATGCATATGTTTCAAAACACAAAAAACACACCAAACTGATCCATCAAATCAAAATCAAAACGAAAACAAAGGCGAAAATAAAAACAAAAGGAAATATTTACATAATATACAAGGATAAAAATCAAGCAAAGTATCTTTTCAGGGATTGGCCATTCACCGGATAGGTGTCAAGTTGTCCTTCAAGATTTTGCAAACGAAAGGAACTAGGACCCAACTTTTCAGCAATCAAAAATGGCCCAAGCCACAAATTTTGAAATTTAGTGTGTTCGCCCTTTCCTTCGTGTGGTTTGTCCCACTTCAAGACGAGATCACCTACTTCAAAATTTCTATCAGAAGCAGAATTAGAATCGAACCAGCTTTTAATCAGTTGTTGATGTTGATCCAATTTATGCTTGGATTGGGTTCTTACTTCTTCTAACTTCATCAAAGCATTAATACGACTTTCTAAAGGGGGACATTCTTCTTCTTGAACTTTTTGTGACAATTGGAGCGAAGGAAGAAGAATATGAGGTGGCAAAATGGCTTCTCTGCCATAAATGAGGAAAAAGGGAGAGTTACCTATAGCATCTTTGGGTGTTACCCTATCAGCCCACAGTGCATTAAGTAGCGCGTTGTGCCAGTTCTTGTGATTTTCAGCCACAGTTCTCTTGATAATTTTGATCAAGTTCTTATTGGTTGATTCTGCTAGGCCGTTACCCTGGGGGTAGTAACTAGCAGAATACTTAAGCTTTATTCCTTTCTCTAAGGTGAACTCACTCATCTCTAGAGAAGAAAAGTACAAAGCGTTATCAAAGACTAAACAATCAAGGATGCCAAAACGAGTGATGATATTCAAGTTTAGAAAAGCGATCACCTGACTTGTGTTAACAGTTCTTAGCGCGGCGGCTTCAGACCATCGAGTAAAGTAATCAGTGGATGTCTCAATATACTTGTGTTGTTGTGAGGATGGAGGGTTAATAGGACCAATGATATCAAGGCCCCA